>CM044964.1:10069364-10129291 GCA_024516035.1 Bactericera cockerelli
TAAGGTACATTTTATATAATGTTTCATTTCAGTATTTCATGTATCAATAAAAGACCTATCTATCAATTAAGCAATTATAAATTTCATTAATGGGGCATACCACGCAGTTCCTTCTACCTACACCCACATTCACACATACCTCATAGTTCACAATGACCCCCCCCCCCCTACATATATCACACAGCAAATCACTCACGTAGAGTCAAAACCTCATAAAGCAACTTATAATTACTTATTTATACAGGGTGGTCCAGGTGAGCCAATTTGAAGACCGACTGTCATTAAAGTTGGACAAATCCGTGCCTCATAATAATGTGGGGCCTTTCTGAATTTGGATTCCACAGTCCACACACTGTATTACTACATGCACTGAATGGCACCTTGAAAAATTGTTTACTATAGGGACTTAAGATCCCATTTTCGGTTGCTTTATATCATGTCGATTGTCTATATTTCAGGAAAAAGTTGAAAATATCAAAGCAGATGACGCGACGTCTTTCTATCTTCTTATTTTAGTGCAGTACATTATTCTACAAATTACATTCCTCTATTGTACAAAATTTCTAATTAAATTTGTTTCCATGTATGAAATTTTTGGGAAAAAACGCTCAGGTGTATACAGTTTTTTTTCCAAAGTATTTTTTTATACATATAAAAAAAAACAAATGGACAAACACAATAATTCCGATAATAACACGTAGGTATATACTCTGTTTGCCAAAAAGCATCAAAAAGCCATCACCAAAAGCCACCCTGTATACACGATCTATCACTCTGTCCAATACCAATACATCAAAACAACCCCGCCCATTTCCTTTTCGAGGATCCTCGTCTACAATCTACAATAGTCATTCTGCCTAATTACTTAATTAATTACACGAAATTAATTAAAATTTGGAAGTTTAAATATTTATTACCATCGGTGCGGTCGTAACAATGACAATAGGTGTCAATCTCTGTTTTTTTTTCACTCAATTCTGCTGAATTTTCACTAAACATTACTGTCCAGACTACCCAGGGTTGTCAGTTACCCTAGTATTAAGATACTCCTTGGCGATGCGGTAGGTCCCGGGCTCTAACCCCAGAGCAGGTATTTTTCCTGCTAAGATGTATCAAAATTACACCGCAAACAACTATGGACATGACAGCAAAAATTAGCATGACAATCCAAAGAGATAATGCTGCCAGTGTATTGGGAGCATTGCCATCAGAAGAATTGACTTCCATGTTCTATCAGTAATTTTTAATAAACTTACCTCTTGTATAGAGCTCAAATTACGCGACAGTAACTATGGACATTATTGGATACCTTCCTTTGCGCTCGTGTTCACCAAACATCTAAGTGGAAAGTACTGTGCCACTTCACACAGTTCTAGCCCACCAGAGGGGGGTTATTCAAGCTACAGCACAGACCGTAAACGTCCATAGTAGCTATTATTATTATTATCATAGTAGGCTTTATTAGGTAAGACAAAAATATTAAAATACAATGAAATTATAAAGACAAAATAAGTAGATTGAACAAAGAAACAAGAACAAAAAGAGAATAAAACTAATGTCCTACCTAAATGGAGGGGTTATTGTCTGTGGCAATCTCTTCAACCCAACGCTTTTCATCACTACGAAATTAAAAAGGCTGTGAAACACCTAATATCTCTATAAAAAAGAGCTTCTAACAGGAACTTCTTGTATGATTAACTCGTGGGGTTTTACGTCCCATTCAACAACTAGCTGCTCTCGAGACGGGGGTGTTACCCTCCATTTGCAGGAAACTCACTAAACTGCTACCCAAATTAACCTCTCCGAGCCTGGGTTGGGCCGGAGTGCCAACATCACGAAGTCTACACTTTGTTGGACGCTGCTTAGTGATCCTACGAGAACTGTGCCTTCAACGCGCCATCGGCGTTGGCAGGAACTTCTTAGGTATATTCTTTGTGCTATTAGTCTAGTACCGCAAGCCCAAAAATAGCGAAATAAATGCAAGTTTTGGTGTAGTTTTGATTTTTTGTACCATAGTGTATTTTGAGCTGCTGAACACGAATCTGAGGTTTGCCAACAAAAATTTTACCGGCAAATTTTTTTACAGGCAAAAAACAGGCAAAAATTTGGACTATTTTTAGTTTTTCTGAAATATCTCCCAAGTGATTTAATAAACGCCAACACTAACTCTATACAAAGTTGTTCACAACTAAATTCCCTAAATTTTATATTCTACAAAAAAAATTGTACGACCAACCTTTGAGCTTTGAAGGCGCCCGCAAAATGCAGGCAAAAAATCAAAAGTGGCCACATTTGCGATTTTTTAAAATTTTACTTCAAAATAACGCTCCTGACAATATTTTTGGCAGTTAAAGACGTCATTGATGGCTTACAGGCTAAAGTTTCAGACTTTTTCAGCCTTTTAGAAGGACCTTTGCAGCCTTTTGGAGTGATCACAGTCACCTGTGTCTATCTAGAACCCTGGTTTTAAAACAAAAAGTTTTGCTGTACTTGTAATTTTTGGTAATATAGTGTATTTATACCTGCAAAGTATGAATTTGACGTTTGCCAACAAAAAAATTGCCGTCATTTTTTTAACAGGCAAAAATGGCCTGAATGGAGCTTTTTTCAGTTTTTAACAATATCTCCGAAACTGTGCATTTCAAAGCAACGTTGGGTGAATACTAAGTTCAACATAACTGAATTTCCTACATATTATATTCCCAATATTTTTTTGTGCAACCAACCTTTGAGCTTTGAGAGCGTCCTCAAAGCCCAGGCAAAAAATCAGAAAAGGCAAATTTGGATTTTTTGAAGTTTCACCTCGACATAACCTTCTTGGCAGTGTGTATGATATTGTTTAGTTTAGACTCTAAATGTCTAAACTTTAGAAGCTAAATTTCGTGACCTTTGCAGTTTTTTTGTAATACCTGGATCTAGATCAGTATCACTTGCATCAATCTAGGACCCTTCCTTGTTTTTAAACAAAGAGTTTTGTTGTAGTTTTAATTTTTGGTACACTAGAGTATTTGGACTGCTGAGTCCCGAATATTGTGTTTTCAAAAAAATAAGTTGCTGGCCAACAAACTATTTCCTACTATTCTTTCAAATGTCATCCTAAGTGAGTATTGCTAAATTTTGCCGGTTCCAATCAGGCTAGATGAGGTCGATGTGAGATTAGTTTGTGATGGCAACGCCTATCTATTCCACTGTCCTATACTTCTACATTATAAGCAGTTCATTTTCAATTTATATATTGGGCACCTGATTTTAAAGGTTTGATGTTTCTAATGGTTGACGCCTTACTCATGGTCGTGGTGTTGTAGAAAGCGTTCTCATAAGATGGACAATGGGGATGACATCCATTCAGCATGTGTCAGAACAAATCGAACATTTCTGTGGTGTTTCGCTTTCTAGCTCTGATCAACACGTTGCTTTGAAGGATGCAGGAGTAAAAAGAGACAACAAAAATATAATGGAGATGTTCGAATGGTCCCCGTGAATCCCACAACTTTATTCCAACGGGTTTCATTTGCTAAGCATTCCAACGAAAAACTCGAAAAAAATTTGAGCTATGATCTAGGACCTTATTCTTTGTCACTTTTTGACAAAGGATGTATGAGAAAAGGAACAAAGTCCACTCTATACAAAGATCTTAAGCCCCTGACGAACAAGCACTTTACTGGTCAGGTGCAATATGTAATTGATGGGGGATTCCTGTTACACAGAGTTGTCTGGCCTACAAATGCATCATTCTCTTCAAACTGTGACAGATACATGCAGTATGTCATCTCCAAATATCCTGGGGCAGTAGTTGTCTTCGATGGCTAGCCTGAAGATATTCAAAGAGGAACAAAGACAGCTGAGCGTATGAGGAGAACAAGGACTCTCTCATCTGCAGACATGCTTTTTGATGACACCATGACACCAACAATGTCAAAAGATAATTTTCTAGCAAATCCAAGAAATAAGAGTCGTCTCATTGACTTACTTGCTACCAAATTTTCAGAAGCAGGTTTGCAATATAAGCAGGCAGAAGAAGATGCAGACGTACTGATTGTTACGACCGCACTAAAATTAGACTGTTACTATAGTAGGGGAATATTAGTAATTTTGATTGTGCTCTATGAAGTTGACAATGTCTTCTATTTAAAACCTGGAAAGCAGACCATTTGTCCAGCTTTGTATTCACCCCTTGAAGCTGCAACTTCCTCATGCGTGAAAGAACACATCCTCTTTCTACATGCAATGAGCAGCTGTGTGATAAGACGTCGGCTCTCTTTAAACAAGGAAATAGGGAAATTTTTAAAAACCCTTGTAAAAAGTCCTAGTCTTGGAAAAGTTATAGACGTCTTCAAAGACTCTAAAGCGTCCCAAGACTCTGTAGCGGCAGCAGGAGAACGCTTCTTAATACGTTTGTATGCGTCCAGTGGAAAAAGTCCGTCTTCACTTAACCATCTGCGAATTCTGCGATACATATGATATACCAAGGTAGCCTTTAGAATCAACTCCAACATTGCTGCGTTACCACCGTGTGCACTCCCTCAGGGTGTACCCTGTACCATCAAGTGCAACAATGGTTGGGAGTAAGTAAAGCTCCTGAAGATTGGGGATGGAAGCAAACTCAAACAGGTCTAGAACCTATATTAAATCTCTCTGCCCCCGCTCCCCCCGAATTGCAGAAGCTCGTTTCCTGCAAATGTACAGGAAACTGTGGCTGCAGGAAAGCAGGACTCTCCTGCTCCGCTCTATGCTTGCATTGTGATATCATGCCATCAATGGAGGACCCTGATCCAAGTCCCTCACAAAGATGTACTGCAAAGGTCAAAAAATTTAGCCTTTAAACCATTATTAATATCATTCACACTGCCAAGAAGTTTATGTCGAGGTAAAACTTCAAAAATTTCAAATTTTGCCTTTTCTGACTTTTTGCCTGGGCTTTGAGGACGCTCTCAAAGCTCAAAGGTTGGTTGCACAAAAAAATATTGGGAACATAATATGTAGGAAATTCAGTTATGTTGAACTTAGTATTCATCCAACGTTGCTTTGAAATGCACAGTTTCGGAGATATTGTTAAAAACTGAAAAAAGCTCCATTCAGGCCATTTTTGCCTGTTAAAAAAATGACGGCAATTTTTTTGTTGGCAAACGTCAAATTCATACTTTGCAGCTATAAATACACTATATTACCAAAAATCACAAGTACAGCAAAACTTTTTGTTTTAAAACCAGGGTTCTAGATAGACACAGGTGACTGTGATCACTCCAAAAGGCTGCAAAGGTCCTTCTAAAAGGCTGAAAAAGTCTGAAACTTTAGCCTGTAAGCCATCAATGACGTCTTTAACTGCCAAAAATATTGTCAGGAGCGTTATTTTGAAGTAAAATTTTAAAAAATCGCAAATGTGGCCACTTTTGATTTTTTGCCTGCATTTTGCGGGCGCCCTCAAAGCTCAAAGGTTGGTCGTACAATTTTTTTTGTAGAATATAAAATGTAGGGAATTTAGTTGTGAACAACTTTGTATAGAGTTAGTGTTGGCGTTTATTAAATCACTTGGGAGATATTTCAGAAAAACTAAAAATAGTCCAAATTTTTGCCTGTTTTTTGCCTGTAAAAAAATTTGCCGGTAAAATTTTTGTTGGCAAACCTCAGATTCGTGTTCAGCAGCTCAAAATACACTATGGTACAAAAAATCAAAACTACACCAAAACTTACATTTTTAAAAGCCAGGATTACTAGACTATATGTCCGTCTCATTTTGAAAGCAATGTCCTAATTAAAAACCAAACAAATTGGTCGAGGAGATTTCATTTATACAGCGACATCGTTAGTTTAAATTGCATTCTGTTTCACGACATGACACAGTCGCGAGGTTCCGCTACATTTAGTTTGACACATTTTAGTCATTACTCTCGCAAATTGGCTCGTGTTGTTTGAACCTGGCAAGGTGTGGGGGAACCCTGTATGTACGAACAAAATGCTGAGTCTTGAGTAAAAAACTAAGAAAGGTATTGACCCAATCATAATATTGGTCTGAAAGGATTTAGAAAAAAAAAAAAATATTTGCCACAGTTTTATATATTTACAAGATTTTTTAAAGTGAAACGATTTTTTTAATAAGAAAGTTATTGGCCAGTAATAGGTATGAAATACTATTATTATTATTTCAAGAAAGGCATTGGCCATTTTTATGAAAAACCACCCGCCATATACCCCTCCCTGTTTAATGACAAAGAATCGTTGGTTACCCAGATAAATAAAAAGGAATATAATTTTGCTGACAAAATTTCATCAGATAAATATGTCGTTACTTTTTGTACAAAAATTCTTAAAAGTAATTGGTAAAAAATGTTATTTTCTAGCATGTTTTTTTTTTTTTTTTTAATTTTCGTTATGTATGTGATGATGAATACGATAATTATAGAAGTGGATGTGATAACGATGGAGTATGCAAGACAGCAGGGTCTAACTTATGGTATACAAAAATTTGAATTGATTTTCAACTGAAGTTGATTCCATAGATTATTATGGATAATTTTATATTCATCCACTGAAAATAATTCATCCTGGAATTATAACAACTGAATTTTGAAGAACTGACCAAAAACACTACTTTCTATATCTTTCATGTAATAATTATTATTAAATTATTTATTAGATATAAAAAGACATATATGTACAGTACTAATAAGTATTACAGAAAATGGAAACAAATAAACATTCAAAAGTGGAAAACATATATAAATAATAAACATTCAAAAGCGGAAAACATAAATAAATAAATGTACATATATAAAAGGCGGGGTTTTTGCCTATGGCAATCTCTTCCACCCAACCCTTTTTTGTATTTATTTGCTGGAATTAGACAGTTTTACTAGTTCTTACTAATTCCTTCTTAAATACAATTATATTTTTCATTTCATTTTTATTACCGAAAATATACCCCGTTACAATGGGCAAGCTACAACACTGAGGTTTAGGGTCTACTGTCTAAACCAGGTGTGTAATGTTACAGTCGTTTCATGGTTATAATAAAATAAAAAAGTTCGCAGAAAAAAAAGTTTTTCTGTTTAAAAATTTATTGTTAAAATGTATGTGATTCTTACCAAGGACTAGTTCATAAAATATAAACCCGTTTACCGGGCCATATTATTATTATTAATATTACCTACTTCCGAGTTGCTCCGCCTTCCTCCTTTTCACCGTGCCTGAATAAGCTCATTTCATACAAATAAACAGCCAATCTTCAACGGCTAGTAAACAATTAAGACAAGGGCGAACATCATTTCAACAGTGACAATTATTTATAATAACAAAACTCTTACGTTATTACATTCAGTAAAAATGTTAATTTGATTTCTGTTAATTGTTAAATTAATCTCATTTAATTTTTTACTTCCGAGAAATTTCCAATATTAGATATCGGAAGTATTGTGTTCGATTTTGATGACATTTTGTATGTAGGTATATGTGTACATTTTACATAGTGCATTTATAATTATTTTTTAATAAATTTTGATTTTGCTCTGACATTTAAGAAAATTTTTTGGAATTTTATACAAAAAAGTCCAAAAATAATGTCCTTGGGGAGCTGATACAGAATTTAATGGTGTTTATACTATGTACATTTTTTCTAAATAAAATTGGTTAAGCGGTTTTGGGGATACAAGTAATTTTGTAAAAAATCTCAAAATTGCCTAAGTGTATACAATTTGAACCAATCACGAGAAAGTATTGTGTCCATAATTGGCAGTGTATTTTTTTTTCTTATCTCATTTAATTCATGTCTCACACTTTTCATGTCTCTCTCCTGTTCTCCGAGATTCTGAGTTTCTATTTTTAATAATTTTATGACTTTATTGAATGATGAGTACAAATTAAGATTTTTGAAGATGTGTTTGTGTAGCATCCTTTCTATTGAATGACACGGCCAGCGCGGGAAACTGACACAGGAGTTTTGAGTGTCAATTACAATCATGCTATTTTCTTTTATAAATTCTACATTTTTCACAATTATTATAAATTTCCTTTTTAAATATTAAAATTAACATGTATCTTAAACTTTGGTACACATAAGTTCAACGTTATCTCCACAGAAACATCTTCTATCAATTTATTCATAAATATAATTATCTAATATTCTTCCATTTAGTCGAGAATCCCGAGGTTTTTATCTCCAAGTAGTAAGTCAATAATTGTGTTATTGTGTCAGTTTTCTCAAATATGTGCGACTTTTAATTTCACTAGAAAAAGAATTTTCGATGGAATTTTTTTCCATTTAGTCTTGAATTTTGGCCCTAGTTCAACAATGCGTTTGGATAATTACGTTGTGTAAATGTTTTGCTTATAACTTATTCATTTTGTTTTTGGTGTTGAGGATGATGTTTTTGTTATTTTTATTATTGGTGTTTTTTTTTGACATTGTGTGCTGAGCGCATCCTTCTTGTTTGTGCGGATGCTGGATGTTTGTTATATTTTAGTACAGCGCTTCCCAACCGGTGGGCCGCGGCCCACTTGTGTGCTTAAAAGGTTGGGAACCGCTGTTTTAGTAAATTATTTACTTTTCTGTTAGCTATACCTTACATTGAATAATTACCTATTTCATTTTTTTTTTTTTTATGGAAGTATAGTTGTCACCATGGTCATTTGATCAAGTGGTAAGGGTCTTCAATTGACTAAGTGGTGTTTTTATATCATTATTATTAAAGGTCATAGTGCCCCGGAACAGCTTTTACATTACTAAGTTACTCACGTCTTGAGAGCACTGTACGGTCAGATTTTTCCGCTCTTGCGAACTCGCAACCTCCGGGGTTTTGAACCCGCAACCTCCGGTCAGCAACCAATGCTCTCAACCACTGAAACACGGAGGTCGGTAATTTATCTCCCATATTCAGCTGTTTATCGTTTGGATATAGTCTTGCCTAAGTGTTACTGTGAAGCTGACTTTGAAGTTGTGAATGAGTGGAGTAAACATCGTAAAGTAACTCACTAATTGTGAAACACACACACAAAACACAGAATTATTAAGTGCACGTTACTGACTTGGGTGGTGATGCAGACTTGCGTCCTACCAAGTCCATACACTGAGGATTCCTGAGGAAAACACAGGGAAATAATAAAGAAAAAAATAAATAAATTGAACAAAGAAAAAAGAACAAAAAAGAGAATGAATCTAATGTCATACCTAAAGGGCAGGGTTATTGTCTATGGCAATCTCTACTCAAACTTGCTTTACCAAATCTACGCTGAAACTAGGGCTTGAACCACCGACCTCTAGGTTACAAATCAGCCGGCTTATCAATCAAGCTACTGAGGTCAGTTAAGAGCAATCAATCGATGGAACAGATAATCGTACCTAATTTTTCGCATCTACTTGGCGTTATCTTTATCGCGCCAGGTATTTAACGTGGGTCATAACAGGATAGTCAAACATTTGTCCACCTAGGAGTTGGTTTGAACCGAGTTAGCTACTGTAATACGAGTACACAAACCAGGAATGCCCAAATATATTATTGTCCCAATATTTATGCACTTAAAACCTTAATTATTCCTGAACCATGAATCTCTGTAATAATTATGCTAAACAAAAGTCTTGTTTGCCAGCGTCGATGGCGCGTTGAATGCACCGGTTCTTGTATACTATCACCGATGTTAAGCAACGTCCAGCGAGGTGAAGACTTCTTGATGATGGCATTCCGGTCCAACCCAGTCTGGTTGAGGTTAATGTTGGTAACAGGTGTTGGAGTTTCCTGCGAATGGAGAGTAATGTAACCGTCGTGATATGACTATGCAGTTGTAAGCGATGAAACTTAAAAAATAAATAAAAAAAGCCTTGTTCACAGTTTATTCTTCACAAAACGAATTCCAACTCTAAGCGAAATCTAATTCTCAAATAAATGAGGATAAATTCATTCATCAGTGGGATTCGAACCCACGGATCCCTCCGCTACCTGGATTACCAGACTAGATCCTTAGCCACTCGACCACCAAGCATCTATTCCCCCTCAAGGAGCCTCTCACATCCGCGAATTACCTGGCCACGATAATAATGGTGTACGGGCCCGAGTAATAAAGCGCTTCTAATGCGAATTAAATCAGGCAGGTGAGAGCGCCCGCTAGACAAAGAGGCATCAGTGACTGCCAGTGGCGTAGGAAGAGGGGGGGGTTTGGGGATAAGCCCCTCCGAAATTTTCAAGAAACCTCTGCAAAATAAGTACGATGGAATATACGTAGTCTCGGCCGTCCTCAAACCCCCCCCCCCCCCCCCCCCCCCCCCCCCCCGAAATGTAGGTCTAGCTACGCCACTGCTGACTGCCTGGCCGAGGAGCTGGAGGGGGCAAATAAAGAAGATAAAAGATTAACTCATGTTGATTGAAGTAACAGGCGACACCAAGTCAGCATTTTATTTCAAACAGAGACTCGCTATGGCCGTCCCAAGAGGCAATGCGGCGGCCATACTTGGCACGTTGCCTTTTAACCTAGCCCTTTCGCTCCCGGATAGAACGATCGTGAGGGCTGGAAATTTTGATCAGTAAAATGGCGTCTGCTTGTTCTTTGTAGCTGCAGTTTTTTAAAGTGATACTGTGTTTAGTTTTTAACCTCCTTGGCCAAATTTGATTTTTTTTACATTTCAACTTGATGATTTTTTTCAAATCTCGCGAGAAGTGTCAAATTGAGTAAAAGTCTCAGGAGCGAAAGGGCTAGGGCTCGATGAGGCTTTTGCACTATGATTTAAAAGAAAGCCGGTAGCCGAAAGTTTTGGTTTAAAAAAACTGCCCAAGCTTGAACTCGAACACAAACCCTCAGGTTCAAAAATGGAAATTTTCACCTCTTCAAAGTGTTGCCGCAGTGGAAACTAATTGCAAGCATCTTAACTTCATAGGTGTGAACACTGAACATTATGAACAACCCATAAAACCGAGTTAGAGGAAAAGCTGGACATTAAAAAATTGTTAGCACTTTGTTTCGCGAATTGATTGTTAAATATTAAAGGAGTAATTAAAAGCAAGGTGTTAAGTGATGTCAACTATATTGCAGGGATACCAGGCGCGGCCGGTGCTAAGGAGCTTTCGAACTGCAAGACCACTAGACGAAAAAGAAAAAAAGAGTATTTTCAAGTCCTAGCTTAAATTTATTGAATAATTAAGTTATAATTATAATGATTCACATAACAAACAAAATGAAACTTCTTAGGTTGTACTTAAAGAGCAACTGTATAAATCCCATTTTAGTCCAGTTTATGTGGCAGCACCCCCATAGCATATTTCCACTGGCCGCTCCTGATGGCTTCATAACAATTAAAATAGCCAAATACCCTATAGTTTACTATGACATTGAATGTTATAGCAAACAGTCCTCAGTAGGTTGATCGATAAGGCGGCGGACTTGTAACCTGGAGGTCGGTGGTTCAAGTCCCGGTTTCCGCGTATATTTAGTAAAGCGAGTATAAGTAGTTGTGATAACACGAAAGTGATTAATACAGAAATGATAACTCATAACAAACAGTCGAATTCAATGTTTTATACCCATATTAGAATTTTAAAAAATGACATTTACAATATCCTTCAAAGATTACTCGTGCATCATTATGGGCATATCCACTATCTGACTTATTACTCTCATAAATAATAATTGTTTTTCCATACCATCCAAGTAAACAGAAACATATCCAAATAAATCATTCACGGAAAAGGATTTGGTTCTCGAGATTGCCAATGCCCATAGTAATCCTATAGGAACCTACGTAAGCTAAAAGTAAGGTAATACTAGTTTGTATAATCCTGCAAAGAGAACATACACCTAGCTAATCCCAGTGTAATCAACTAATTACCTAGAATGCAAGACAAACAACCCGTCATGATGTACCTAGGTATACAATATACATCTGATGTATTCCGAGTTCTGCTGCACAAATCTGTGGTATAAAAAATACCCATACCTGTCATGATGTATATCAGGTACATCTGAAGTATTCTGACATTACATGGGAATTAATTGTGGAGTTCTGTTCATGTTTAAGTGCAACACGGAGGTTTTGAGATGATTAATTGAGCTACTGCACATCCTTCACGTGGTTAAGCTCTCATGGAGGTGTTGATGGAGGTTCTGCAGTCAGAAGAACAAGGGTTCGATGACCTGTACGTCTCTCGAATGGTTTTTGGACAGATTTTGTTTTGATAAAATTTATCTAAAAAAATATAGTTAGGGACTATGTCTTTAATTTATCTTTGTTTTTTGCTGTGTCGGTTACATTGCTCCATACAAAACTTGACTTCTCACAGTGTCGTCAGGAACACAGGAAGATTTTTGACAATGTTGTCAGAAATTCAGGAATACTACGAGTATTCACAGTGTTGACAGAAACTCAGAAGACTATTCATAGTGTTGTCAGAGACTTGGGAAGACTATT
Source organism: Bactericera cockerelli (assembly GCA_024516035.1). Taxonomy (NCBI): domain Eukaryota; kingdom Metazoa; phylum Arthropoda; class Insecta; order Hemiptera; family Triozidae; genus Bactericera; species Bactericera cockerelli. The sequence continues at coordinate 10,081,750 of CM044964.1, forward strand.
CACGGTGTTGTCAGAGATGGGAAGACCATTCACAGTGTTGTCAGAAACTCAGGAAGAGGGAATGAAGTGTGAGAGATTTTGAGAGGCAGAAGCATATCCCCTCCTCTTATTTGTTCATTTCATTAGGTGTCTATTATTAAATTGTTATTGTTCCCCTGAGAGCCCCTCTCCCCCTTTGATGATGTGGTGTGAAGCTATTTTGTCATGCCTCTTCTCTCTCTCACTCACTCCCTCAGTGTTAATATTGAAGACGATTTGTAACTTTGCTTTATTATCAAATCAAAATCAGCCATGAAGAGAAATCTGGGTGTGAAAAATTCGAAACAACAGGGTGTTTTCATCGGGAAAATGTATTTTTTCAAATACTTCAACAAGCAAGTCTATTCTGACCATCTTCAACTGTCTTCACAACCTGATAGGGTTTCGCCAGAAATTTTTGAATAGATTGCATAAATGGTGGTGTGTATGTTTGAATAGTTTGCATAAATGGTGGTGTGTATGTTTGAGAATATTGCATAAATGTTGGTGTGTATCACACGAGACTCGGAGGTTATTTAGGTAGGACATTTTATTTAATGACCCTTCTTCTTGTAATTACTGGTACTGTAAATTTTTGTTTGATAAGAGCAAATAAGCTGGAAACAGCTGTCCAGATATGTTCTAATATTCATGTACATCTAGTACAACTTCTCAACTTGTCTGTTTTTAATGCTATAGTGATATACGGAATAAAAAATCCCTTTTATGCCGATGATTGTAAAGTTAGTAACATTGGTGCCTCCACCATTTTCAAATTGTATTTTTTTATTTTTAGTAATTAAATAATACCTACATAAAATAAAACAGAAACATACCTGTCAAATGATATTTTCTTACATCCTGTATACTATACTATTCAAACACGATTTTTATTACCATAGCCATGAAAGAGAAGGGAGGTTTTTCTAATTGAAATTAATTTGGGGTAGTTTGTTTTTCTTTCGGGTGCTGTTGAATTTTTTATTGGTTTCTTAACAGTAAATTAATTTCTCGCAATCTGTTTCTCTGATTTTCAAGTAGTGTTGACACATAATGCGTTTTGATGAATAATTTCAAATGAGGAGTGAGAGAAAATGAAGTATGAATAAATTGAAATGAATAAAATTAAATAACAACAAATTTAAAGTAAATTTAAATTAATTTTCAGTTAATTTAGTGACCAAGTCTATGCTAAGACAAATTAAAATTAAATCGATGTTTTTTGAGTATCTACGGGTGTTAAGATCGGTATTTATAGAATTTTTGTCATGATATTTCTTAAGAGTCTAAAAGCATTACCTTTGTAAGCAATTTTTTTAACTATACATCTATAAACTCTAAAAAAAAAAACAAATAATTAGGCGATGCGTGGGAATGCTATTCCTAATATTATTATCCAATACCTAGAATGTGGGAACATTTTCCCTAATAATATGACGTCATTCTCTCTGTACATTGTCAACCCTATTCCAACCCGACCCAGTCAACCTAACCCAACCCGAAAGTCAGAGCTATACTTGAAGGTAATGACGTCACTTGCCACCTAATTATTTCAGGAAGAAGTGACGATTCCCACCCTTGTATAGTAATTATATCACTCATCAAGCTGCATTATTATGAGAAAAAAAGTAAGGATAATTATTTAAAGTACCTACATTATACCTACATTTTGGTCATGTGAAAATGCTCCTATATACAGAAATTTAAGTTTACAACTACTTGGTCTTATATGTATTGTCTTTTCCCATGTATAAAAGATAAAGAGCTAGTTATTTCTGTTATTTTGTCACATTTTTAGTGGATAGCATCGACATTACGAGAACGAATGCTAATGCTTCATATCTCCAACCAACCATCATATTCCAATATCAATCTCGCTATGCTACTCGGTTGTTGCCCCCTCTAAACTACCCCAATTGTCCTCACGAGTATTCTTATACCTATTAATGTTAAGTTCCTGCCATTATTTAGCTTCATGAGTTTACATTGTTAATTTTTGGAAATGTTGTTAATTTTTGAAAACTTTGGAATGGGAATACTGCTTTGCTCTTCACTGAAAGTCTAAATATTAGAGCACAATTTATACGAACTAACTTATTCTTATAAATTCTTAATATGTTCTTATTCTTAGAATTTCTTACACGTGTTCTTATTCTTAGACTTTCTTACACATGTATTATAGTAATGCATGTTATTATGTATGCTTCTTTTTGTTAATTGATTATCACTAACAGAAATACTTTTCTTTATCTGTTCACAGGTGAGGATTATTTAAAAATACTACAAAATAGGTGAGTTCTATAAAAGACATCATAGTCCGTTATCTCTCCCTCTCTCTATCTAGTCCTCTATCTCTCCCTCTCTCTAACTAGTCCTCTAATTCTCACTCTCTCTCTCTCTAGTCCTCTATCTGTCTCTCTTTTTCTTTCCTGTCTGTTATCTCCTTTCCTTTTCACACTCAATGTGGCAAGATAATGAGATATTCTCTCCTACTCTTCTTCTCAATCTCTTCGTCCCTCTCTCTATCTAGTCCTCTATCTCTCCCTCTCTCTATTTAGTCCTCTATCTCTCCCTCTCTCTATGTAGTCCTCTATCTCTTCCTCGCTCTATCTAGTCCTCTATCTCTCCCTCTCTCTATTTAGTTCTTCTTCTCGTGGTGATCAGTCGATTGTTAAGACGCTCCTCTATTTTATAAAATTTTAAAGTTAAAAGTGAAAGTAGAACATTCTAGTGTATTTTTTTAGACCTACACAAGTGTCATCTTTGATAGTTCACTGCGAATTGCACGCGAAATTCGTAAGTTAAACTTATATGAACATTTAAAAATTTATTATTGAAAATTTCTAACCAGAAACAGCCATTGTTGAAATTTAAATTTTTAAAAACAGCTGTGTTTGGAAACTGATAATCAGTAGAGAATCAGAGATAATTACCTTTAGATAAGGAATTACTGATTACAGTTCATTAACAGCTGATAAGACCACACTACCATTTCTAACACTTCTGAACTCAAGACCTAGAGAGCAGCACTTTTTGGTGGATTGGTTCAACCGTTTTCCAATTTCTTTGAAACCGGTAGCTACCGCTGGAACTTCAAACTTTCCAGTGTACTCAACTTTTCAATAAGTTCTCAGTACCGCCGCTAGATCACTGTACATAGAAAAGATAAACGAGAACTGATAACAACTGGAGGTCATCACCTATCAGAGTGACGTCATCACCGCAGACGTTTGGAACCGAACTGTGAGGTAGCCCCACTACCTACCTACCTAGCTTCATACCTCTCTGTCTAGCATCATACCTGCTACCTAGCTTCATACCTACTACTGTGTTACGATGTCCGGCAGCTGTATTACTTGCACCGAGGATCTTCCTGGTGACGGGGATTATTTACTATGCAGCTACTGTAAAGGAGGTCTGCACTGGATATGCGGAGGTTTGAAGGAGTCGTCTTGGCGTTCTATGTCAAATCCAACTAAGGCGAACTGGAAATGTCCGGTGTGCAGGGCCCCTAAGAGGCAGGGAAACCTACTAACCCAAGAGAGTGGTGACGAGCAGTTGACAATGGCGAACATTCGGAAAACTCTGGACAAGATGTTCGGGGAGTTAAGAGGAAGTATGGAGACCAGGTTCACGGAGATAGAGAACAGCTTGGAGTTCAATGGTAAAATGTTAGAAGACCTACAAAAGTCGTTTAAGGAGACACAGCAGAAGATTATCGTCATGGAGAAAACCCAGGATAAACTCGAGAAACAGAATCAGGAGTTGCAAAAAAAAATAAAAAACCTGGAATGTTTTGTTCAAGATACCGTGCAAGAAGGAAACAAATGCAAAATAGAAATATCCGGTATTCCACAGTATATTGATTACAAGTCATTCACTGCCCAAGTTTTTGAGAAAATAAAAGTGAATAATTTTGTGAAACAAGATGAGTACACTATTGAGAAAACAACTATTAAAAAAAAGGATAACGAACCTCAAGTGAAATCTCTTGTGTTAACACTAAAAAATGAGGAAACCAGAGACAAAGTTTTGGAAACAATCAGAATCAACAAGCCGACCCTCAAATCAGAAGAGTTCAGCTCGCAGCATCCCTCGACAGTCATTTACATCAATGAGTATCTTTCGCCATACATGAAAAAACTTCTCTATGAAGTGAAAGCTTTAAAAAAGGACAAGAACTTTTCATATGTCTGGGTGAGAAACGGTAAGATCTTTGTTAAGGTAACAGAGGGGGCAAACCCCATACGGCTGAGGTCCTTGGACGATCTGTCCAAACTATAAATAAAATACTTACTATGAATATACTTGTGTAAACTATTTAAATAAATCATGTCGAATAATCCTTATTTAATAAATAAAATAAAAAATATAAAATTTGAATCAATGGAATATGATTATTTAGAAGATTGGAAAAACAACTTAAAGAAAAATAATCATTTAACATGCATACATGTAAATATACGAAGCATTAGAAAAAATTGGGACTTATTTTTATTTGAATTAAAAAATATTTTCCATAAGATTGACTTAATCGTCCTTACAGAGGTAAATGTCCAAGAGGACGAAGCTTCACTTTATAAAATAAGAAATTATAATCAGTTGGTCAAAACTCGAATAAATAGAAGAGGCGGAGGAATAATTATTTATTATAGAGATAATTATATAGTGTTGATCTCATTGACTATAATTTCGAAGATTCAGAAAGTCTAAACTTCAAGTTATTAGACAAGAAGCTGAAAACCGAATACACAATTTTGGCAGTTTATCGTCCTCCTAATGGAATCATCGCCTCCTTTCTCCAGGACTTTCAATGGTGGATAAATAATGCGACCAGAAGAACAGATAACATTGTATTAATAGGCGACATAAATATATGTACGTTGAAAAAAAATAATATCAGTACTCATTATTTGAACACCCTGTATAGCAATGAGTTTTTACCTACAATAAGAACCATTACACGAGAAGAAATGTTGGCAGGTAAAATAACAGCTTCGTGTATTGATCATATTAATTTGAAACTTAAAAATAAAAATAAAATTTTCTCGTCAGTCATTAAAACAAAGCTATCTGACCATTACTTTGTCGCATTACAAATATATCAGCAAGAAACAATAAGGGCTCAAAATCAAGGTGTCAACAAAAAATACGTCAATATTTTAATAACTTCAAAAATAGACAGGGGAATTTCTCAGTTCAACTGGGAGGAACTCCAAAATATAAAAGATGAAAAAGATCTTTATAATACTATAACGGGAAAGTTCCAGGAAATATACGAAAAATGTACCATAAAAAAAGAAAAAAGTTACAAAGACCAGCTCACCCCTTGGGTAAATGAAGAAACAAAAAAAATAATTAGAGAAAAAAATGATGTGTTAAAAAAATGGAGAAACAATAAAAATAATGTGATTCTTTATGAAGAATATAAAATAAAAAGAAACCTAGCTACTAATGCTTTGAAAAAGCAAAAACGAATATACACTTTTAAACAGTTGAAAGATGCTAAAGGTGATATAAAAAAAATCTGGAATATACTCAACTTTTTACTGGACAGAAATTTTCGAGAAGACACGAAAACTCTTTTGTGCAAAAATTTCGGAACGACAGAAATCGATAAGCTGGCTAATTCTTTCAACTGTAATTTTAAACAGCAAATAAAGGACCTGAAACAATTAAATAATGGACCAAAATTTCAGCTTAATATGAAGCCCTATGTACAACAAAAATCCCTCAGTACATTGTATATTAGACCCCCACGAAAAGAGGATGTCTATAAAATAATTAAAAATTTAAGAAATACAGGTCCTGGTTTAGATAAAGTAAGGCCTAGGGACGTTAAAATAAACGCGATTACTCTTACTCCTATAATTACGACACTGCTGGGCCAGATTTTAGTCAATAAAAATATTCCTAAGTCGCTAAAAATTTCGTGTATTACACCGCTATATAAGAAAGGTGAGGTCCATAATTTTGGCAATTATCGTCCAGTGGGTTCCATGTGTTTCATCGAAAAAATTCTCGAAAAATATATAGAAGAGCGCACAAAGAAATATTTAGATGAAAATAAAATTATTGCCAGCTTTCAGTATGGATTTCAGCCGAAAAAAAGCACCCTGACCCTGCTCGAGGACTTTGCGGAAATCATAAACTCGGCCCTGGATCGGCGAATGTTTGTGGTCATACTCTGGCTGGACCTGACACGGGCCTTCGAAACGCTAGACCACTCCACCATACTCAAGAAATTTAAAGAAATAGGGTTGGAAAATAAAATATTCGCAAATTATTTCACAGATAGAACGCAAGTCACCAAGATCGGAGAATTCACAAGCGATAAAATAAATATCGTGGACGGTCTGGTAACCGGAGCAATAAACAGTCCTGGGTGGTACAACATCTACACCTACGACATCCAGTACTTAGATCTGAAGAGTGAGATGAAAATGTTTGCCGACGATTCCTGCATTGTTTCGGTGCACAAAAATTTAGAAGTAGCCGTTAAGACAGCTCAAAATGACTTCATTAGCCTGCAGAAGTATTTCTACAACAACGAGATTTATATCAACCAAACAAAAACAGAAGCTATGGTCATGGGGGTATCTAAGGGAATGTCAGAAATCCAACATCACAAAATAAAATGTCATGATCGACCTTGTTTATATGCAGAACAGTACAAAAGTTATTGCCAATGTCCTTTTATTGAATACTCAGAATCATGTAAATATTTAGGGATTAACATAGATAGTTGTTTTAAAATGAAAACACATGTTAATACTTTAACTAAAAAACTGAGAATTTTGAATTATAGGTTACGTAAGGGTAATGCTAGTGTTTTACCGTTACATGCTAAAAAGCTGATTTATTTTTCACTCGTAGAATCTTTATTGAGATACGGGGCAACAATTTATTCCTACTCTCCGGCCTATGTTATAGATCCTTTGATTAGCATACAGAATAAAATCCTTAACTATCTATTTTGGAAGGAACAAGAACTTGAGGTTCGGTCAAAATTCTTACACCCGTACCAACTTTCAAAGCTAATATTAGTACTTAATTATTTCCAAAAAGAAGAATATAAAAAGACAAAGATAACAAAATACGACTTGAGAAGGCCAAATCTTGTAACTACAGTAGGGCACACAAAATATGGAGATAGAGTGCGTTCATCATTATTACCCAAGCTTTTCACTGATTATTGTAGAACTTTCCTAGAAGAAACCAATATGTCAATTGTTAAAAGAAAAATGTTAGCAATTTTACAAGAAGAACAGATAGAATAATTAATTTATTTACCTTTTATTTATTTGTTTATTTTTCATACCTTTTATTTATTTAATTTATTTATTTATGCATAATTTTTTCACTTTAACGTGTTCAATTGTTTATATTACCAATTTTCATTATATTTTATTTTTATTTTTCACCATTTTTATTACTTACCTATTTTATAAATTTTACATAACCATACATTATCGCTTGTTATTTTTACTAATATTATTGATTAAAAGAGTTTATTTATTTAATAACAAATACTTATGAGATAATGAAATGAGAGCAAGAGGAAGAAACAATCTCCTCAGAAGTTATCCTTTAGCTTAGGAGATTATATATGTTATTATTAATTTGTACAAAATAAAGTAACCAATATTCAATTCAATTCAATTCTTCCTCGCTCTATCTAGTCCTCTATCTCTCCCTCTCTCTATCTAGTCCTCTATCTCTCACTCTCTCTATCTAGTACTCTAATTTTCACTCTCTCTATCTAGTTCTCTAATTTTCACTCTTTCTATCTAATCCTCTAATTCTCACTCTCTCTATCTAGTCCTCTAATTCTCACTCTCTCTATCTAGTCCTCTAATTCTCCCTCTCTCTATCTAGTCCTCCATCTCTCCCTCTCTCTATCTAGTCCCCTAATTCTCACTCTTTCTATCTAGTCCTCTATCTGTCTCTCTCTTTTTTTTCCTGTCTGTTATCTCCTTTCTTTTTCACACTCAATGTGGCAAGATAATGAGATTTACATCCTCTCCCAACTTCTCCACCTCTTCCTCTCTCTCTCCCTTCCTCCCTCTCTTTCTCTCTCTCTCTTCCTCCCTCTCTTTCTCTCTCTTCCTCCCTCTCTTTCTCTCTCCCTCCCTCTCGCTTTCTTTCTCTCTCTTCTTCTCCCCTCCCTCTTTCTATACATAAACAACTACAAGGGATACCCATGTTACGCAACTTGACTCCAGTAACACCTCCCCCCCTCCATCCTCATCATCCACCCTCCTCCCTCTCCCTCCATCCATCGTCAACCCAGAAAGTCATTTTCCGAACGATTAACTTTTAATAAACTTGCCTTCCAACTTTCATGTAACTGTAGCAAAACTTTATGTGTAGCACTTCGTCTTGTATTATTTATGTTGTTTTTTTATGTCATCCAAGTGGTATATACATTATGTACATAAAGTTAAATACAATACCTATATAATTCTATTGTAAGTGTAATTATGTGTATATTTGTATTGTACATCAAGTGTTGGATTTGGAATACAAGTGTTTTTTTTTATGTGGTTTGTCCGTATGCAATGCACGGAATGAACCAATAACTTTTATGTTATCCATTTTACTTCTACTCCGTTTGAATTGAATTAAATTTTGAGCTATTATGTACATAGTTATTCAATAAAAATCCTGCAGTAATAATAATACTCTTTAGTGGAAGGTAACCACCAGGCGAGGTTAATGTTCAAAGCATTTTTTACCACCTAGACCTCAGAATCTTATAACTGTATGTGGTCACAAACTCAAATTAATGAGGAAAAATTCATGCACTGTGTGGGATTCGAACCAACGGATCCCTATACTACCTGCATTAACATACTAGCGCGTTAATCACTTGACTACAAAAGCACGTGTACATTTTTTTTTAAGGGTACTGTCTACACATGTTGGTATAGCAAAGTAGCTATAAGTGCAATAAGTGACAATATTTCAACACAATCCACTTACATTTCTTCTCCTCCATAGTTTTCTACAAGTCTTTTTTCTCCTCCATCTTGCTTTTCTTCCTATCCTCTAGATTCCACTTATCAATATCAACTTCCTCTTCCTTCTGCTTTTCATTTTCGAAGAGTTTCCGCTATATCATCGTTTACTATTTTACGCTTAAATGGTCTTTTCTCTCTTCCAGTCTTCCTCTTTATATATCTTCTCCTTGGTAATTTCCATCAGTGACAGCTTTCAAGTCATGAAAGACAAACAGTCTTTCACTTTTTCTTCTTTTAGGGGCCAGTTCCACAATCAATGTTTCTCTTATGATGTGTTTCAATATTTCAACATTTCTTGCTTTTCTTTCTTGAGAGGTTAGCTTAACAATTGAATTACAAAATCGAATGGAATATTATTACTTTACTGGACATAATTAATATTTACAATAATAATATCTCCTAGGGTATATTTACCTTCTATTACCTATAAAGAAATGAATGTATCGTTTATAGTCGGTTTTTTCGGTGTAAATTCTAAATAAAACTAATAAACGTTTCCGGGTGTACCTGCTGTTTGTAGGGTTGGGTGGAAGAGATTGCCACAGGTAACAACCCCGCCCTCTAGGTAGGGCATTAGCTTTATTCTCTTTTTTGTTCTTGTTTCTTTGTTCAATCTATTGATTTTTTCTTTATAATTTCATTGTATTTTACTGTATAATTATATTTTGTCTTACCTTATAAAGCATAGTATAATAAAAATAATAATAATAATAATTGGAAATAATAATTAATCGGAGAGTGGATTCAGTGGATAAAAATCCGACTATTCATGTTATTTGTCTGTACTTTGAATAATCTGCTTTTCTTCAAAAAAAAATCTGGTGTAAACATCACACGACTTTCCTTATCCCCCAAAAAGAAGTTGAATTCCGCCACTGGTGACTCAACGGTAATGGATAGTTAAAAATCAGTGCCAAATTCGTAATCAGCACCTTAAAATCATTGGATTTGATATGTCGCAACCCCTATCTAGGGTAAATAATAAAAAAGTTAGTCCAAGCGGGTCCCCCCAAAATACCGGTAAATTGAGGCCGGGTTCCAAAAAGTTCAAGATATCAAAAAAATGATGAGAATAGACCCCTATTATTTTTTTAATCTGAGAAAATGTTGTACTTTAACTTTTTTTGTATTTTTAACCAATTCAAAGAAGCGGCGGTTGCGGCCAATATTTGCGGCCCCGCGGCCGCATGTTGCGTCCGATTTCAACCAAAAGTTTCGTGGTTCGTCTGGTGTATAAAACTAATTTGCATACCAAATTTCAAGTCTGTAGCTCTTACCGTTCTTGAGATATCCTGTTTACACACACACACACAGACAGACGCACGGACCAATGGCTGAAAACAACTTTTTTGGTATCCTGAGGGTATGATTCGTCCAGAAATGTGAAAAACTGGGTAGGTCAAATTTTGGACGAATACAATACTTTCCTTATTATAGGATAAGGAAAGTAAAAAAGACTTAATTTATTCAAGTTATAACAATATGTTTAGAAAAATGAACTTGAGTCAACATCTCTTTCGTCACATCCTAAATTATAATTTTACTTTACAAATCAGAAAATTAGAAAATTATGTTAAATTAATTTCTTCAATCGTAATTCCAAAATTTTGTAAGTTGTAAATTGATTGTGAAACAGGGTCCCGTATTTCGTCTTGAAAACAAAAATGGAAAAGTGATCAAAGTGGAAAATAAGGTAAATCAAGTGGAATGGGGCCTAGTGGGCGGGAGTGAACAAGCCTTTCAATTTTTTGTTTCAAATCACTCCTCCAACTATTGTTATCTTTTTCTCTCACTTTTAAGAGTTTGGTGTTAGCTTAGAAAATTTACTTACCGTATTTTTTTTTATAAAAAATCAGTATTATCAATCAAGTCAAAATCTTTTTCTTAATCTATTCTTGTCGTTTTTTTTTAACAAAAAAAAATCTTGTTCAATATCATAATTATTCTGCTTTATTCTTTTATGGATATTTTGTGGTGTCCCAACTTATTTTCTACGGACTGTACTTCTAGTAATTGGGTACGTACCACTATCATCATAGACACCTCAACGTAAATGCCAAATTGCCCATTAAACCATGGATGACCGGTACCAGAATTAACTACCTAACATAAAACCATTAAATACCTCAATCGTACATTAGAAGATTACAAGCCCCTCGGCGGCGTCTTACATATCAAAACACTATCCATCAACATCCTAAATGAACATATCAACATCGCCGACGACGCAGAGGATATAAAAGATTCTAAAAAATAACAACAATAATATTAATAATCATTGTAAAAACAACAAAAGGGAATACAAACGTTAAGATGATCAACCAAAATAACATCACCTACAAGAATAATAGCACGACTAACAACAAAAACAAAAATACCAACAACAACAAAAACAATATATCTTATCATGCCATGATGAGCCAGGTTCAAAGTTGCTGTCGGACTTATTAAAAATTGTTTCGGTGCCTGTTCAACTCTATTGTTTAAAAAGACATGGATATTTTTGAAATCACTTGAGGGACTTAGATGCCTAATGGTACATGGTAGTTATAAAAGCTGGTATAAGGTGCTATACTAACTAGTGTTCGTACAGCGGATACTAGAAAAGGTAATTAGGTTTAAGTATTACTTCAAGTGAGTTGGATAGTAAAACATTTTTGCTGTAGTGAGTAAATTGAGGAATATGAAATTTGGCAGAAGAGAAAGTCACCGTACTATCATACTAACATCTCCACTGTTCTACAAACGGTTAAAATGCTATTGTTAGATTTATGATTGATAACTTGAACTACTATTCGATCCTGAGCTTATTTGATGTGAAAAAAAAATTGTCAGCCAGAATCTAGATCACTTTGCAAAAGCAGTTTAAGTGTCAGATGGTATAAGATTAAGGTAAAAAAAGCCTGTCAGGGCGTCTGGTGGATTTTACCCTCACTGAATTTAAGTGACACTCTCTACAGCTCTAAATCTTTACTTTTTCTTACATTTTGTTTGTTCATCAGGTAAATGGGCACTCGTGTGTCAAGCATTACAAAGAGCATGTTCAACTTACACCGATGATGTATCTCAAAGATCATGATAAAGTACACAGTACGGCCAGGTATCTGAACAAAGAGTATAGATGTAGCCGGCTGCGGGGTTAATGAAAGCCTTGGCTAATAAAGCACCTCTATCAAATAAAACAGCTATTAATCAAATGTGAACAACTTCCTCGTTCTGCCTAAGAAGGAAAGAGCATTGCACCGTAGTCAGAGCTTTCGAGTATGAAATGATTATCTAGTTAGCTGTGGTGAAGAGATATACAACTTTACTTTTTTATTTCAAAATTGCTGGTTGAAGGGTCCTTGTAATTCAGTGTTAAAAAATTACAGAGCCCAGGTATAGTGCGGCACATAAGCTGTTAGATATGTAATATCCCGTCGCGTTCGTGTTGTATTGATAAAACTTTCTTTTATCATAGCTTTCTTCACAAGGAAGGAACAAGGGTGAAAGCACAATTCGACCTAGCAAAATAAAAGTAAGTGGAGCAAAGAAAAATGTGCATAGAGAACTAGAGAAGTATTAAAGAGAGTTGTTAGTTATCATATTTGTGTTGGTCACTTTCGTGATATCTGTACAACTATTCAAACTAGCTTTACTAAATATCTACTCTGAAACCGGGAATTGAACCGACCTCATGGTTACAAGTCAGCCGCCTTATCGATCAAACTACTGAGATCGGCGTAAAGAGAGTAAAGTTAAGAGAGAGAGAGAGAGAGAGAGAGAGAGAGAGAGAGAGGAGAGAGAGAGAGAGAGAGAGAGATAGAGAGAGAGAGAGATAGAGAGAGAGAATCTTCAGAACACATTCGTTTCGAATATTTAGAGTAAGCGCTTCGGAGCTCTCTTGTGAACCCTTTCTGGAGCACCGCGGACTACTATTTGATGTAATTAACAACATTAGAGAGATAAAGGATCCTGAGCTATCACTTGTTATGACCCGGGCTTCATCAGTGATGTTCAAATTTTGAACTAATAGTGCCCCTGTAGCAGGGCCAGCTACAAAAACTTATCCATTAGTATCCAACCATATGAAATTTATGAGCTTGATGAAATTAAAAGTCTCGAGCGGGCGATTAGCTCAAAAAATTGTATTCTCAATTTGGTTACAGTTGTTTGTAAGGGATACCTTCCGGTGCGCTCGTGTTGACCCAGCACTTCTCGCCCATCGGAGGGGAGGCATACTACGGGATGGGTAGGCTACAACACAGACCACTAGCGTCTACAGTAGCTCCTGTTTCATGGCTACGAAATAGAAACGGCTGTGAAACACTCATCTTAAAAAAAAATCAAGTTCGGCGACCATCGAACACGATGATGCTACTCAATGATGATGATGATCCAACTATCCAATGGCAATCCTTAAAGAGTATCCTCATACTATGTATAATTTCAAACGAGCTTGCGTTCAGTACACTGTGCCAACAGACAACACATCATTGGATGTGCGATTGTTCAATGTATTTTTAACTATGAAAAATTGAATTGAATCTAGCAGTATCCATTATTCATAGGGAAAAAACGTTCCTTCAGAAGCTGAGTTACACCAAAAAAGTCACAGAAGTGTTGGTTATCATTTATTTGTTTAGATCATCTTCTGCTCTGATTGGTACATTTCACAAATTTCAGAATTTGTATTCCATAATACAAGTTCCTTTTCTGTCACTTCTGAATTCTCTTTGCAGTACAAAAACTTTTAGCTCTAGGAGATTCACACAAAACTCCGCATTGACGCAGTACAAAAGATGTTCGGATGTGACCATAAATCTGCATTATCTGGAACAAAGTCCCGTAAGGACGTCCCTGACTCGTGTTTACGTTAAGACTAAAGACTTCGGGACTATTAATGTTTATTACGCCATGTTTATTAAAGCTGCCTGATGCATGTTTGACATTGTCAGAGGATTTGGAAGATACTCTCATGAGTCTCGGTTTCATCATGATTAAAAACCTCTTTCGAGTTTGTTAATTTTATGTAAAAATGAGAAGTCATCGTTTAAGAAGACTCTAAGTACCGGGTAAGTAGGTTTTCTCGTACCTATTAGTATGAGATAGGTGCTTAGATCATTGAGGAGGCTTGTGTTCTGATTTCCAAGGTGTTCTCTCTAAAGCCCCTAGAAGCATCATAATGGGACTCCCTGTCTCGAGCCAACAGTCTAAATAAATAAATAAATAAATAAAACATAGATCTTAGCAATCAAAAAACGAGTGTATATTTTGCTGTTGTTACACACAGGAGACCAGCTATACTCTAATACTAGAGACCTAACTTTACATACTACAAAGTTCAGACTACATAAATTCAGTTTTAAATTAGAGGAAGGATCTTTTCTTGTAAAGACTCAAATGTCAACAATAGTCTCTAAGGATCTAATGCAATTGATGAAAACTCTACGATCGATCTAAACATGAAGTAGATTCCTCATGTTTGGCAGTTCTTTTTTTTTTTTTAACGTCGCTTTCAACTGCATGGTCATTGGTCAAATCACTCTGCTGTTTTGAACTCTGCATCAATCAGACCAGAATCAGAGAGCCGCCACTAGGCTGGTCATTAATTGCACCTCTCCACTTCTGCCACCTCATCTCCCGGCAATCGAACCCATCCGCCGAGATTGACATGATGTCTTATTACCAGGATCAGCTGGTTGGGTGTGTGGAGCCTTTCTAAAAGGTTCCCACGGGTGAGGTCTATTGGGCGGTTATGATTTTGAGAATCGATTTAGAGCCAGATAGATTTTCAGAGTCGTATAGTATTCATTGAGAATTTTGATGGTTGGAATCGTAGAATTCATTCAGCATTTTGATGATTAAATTTTGAGATTTCATCGAGAATTTAGATGGTTAAAATTAAAAAAAAAAATCATTGAGAGTTTAGAGTATTGGAGTTGAGAAAATAAATAATGACAAAAATCCCGGATCTTTCCCGAAAAGAGCGCACGAATAGCTCAGTGGTTAAGCACTCGCTTGCCATGCGGAAGGTCCCGGGTTCGAACCCCCGCGCCGACAAAAATTTGTATTCAAAATTTGGTTACAGTTGTTTGTAAGGGATACCTTCCGGTGCGCTCGTGTTGACCCAGCACCTAAATGGGAAGTATTGTGTCACTTCTCGCCCATCAGAGGGGAGGCATACTACGGGATGGGCAGGCTACAACACAGACCACAACCTTCTACAGTAGCTCCTGTTTCATGGCTACGAAACAAAAAAGGCTGTGAAACACTCATCTTTAAAAAAAAAAATTCAGGTATGTTATTGGCTGTTACCATGGTATAGTAACAATGTCCACTTTGGCGTCATTTGTTGATTCGGGGCTTGTGTTTATTTTTAGGGCAATATAGAAAGTGTATCCTTTATTTCCTTTCAATCTACCTCGATAATAATATTTCTTTTTAATATAATTTATAATTTTAAATGTCAACTTTGTCTTCACAAGAAGTATATTTGCAATAAAAATTAACAACGTGACTTAATTGGCTAACTGTACTTCCAATGTTAATTTGCTGTTAATATTGACGATAATGACGATCTTCTCTTTAATATTCTTCAAACAAAATATCATTTTCTATTTCTTCAAACCTCATGTAGTATTCCTTTGCAGTTAGTAAAATGCAAAAGAGAACCTACATAAAAACAGAAGATTATTTGAGGAGAGGAGAAGATTATTTGAGGAAAGATAAAGATGCGTCTCTAGAAGTTTGCGATGGTCCATGATAATATTTGCAACTACCGAGTCTTGAGCCGGTTCCTCGTAAAGCAAGAACTCTCGTTTGCGCATGTTCCGACATCATATTAAGCATAATTAATGACAGGAACACAAGCCGATATCTCTGAGCATTGAGAGCCTTCAGTCAGTACCTGCGGCAGGCCCGAGCTTAGGAGTAAGTAAATTCTGGCCTATTGCTTGGTATAATTGGTAGGACTATTTCACGAATCAATAGCCCAAAGAGTAAGTAAATTTTGCCTTTTTTTAAGGAGAGTTGATGAAATCTGTAGACGAACACTAAATTTTAGTCTAGTAAACAGTGTGTTAACTGAGATGCGGACAACGCTGCCACCTCTCCCCCTAAACTTATGAACCGGAACCCTTCAAAAAATTACATCGATTTTGCCTTACTCCTTGGTAAAATTGCCAAGACTTTTTCACTAATCGATAGAGCAAAGAAACAAAGTAATATTTTTTGGGGTATTAATAGGTGAAAAAATGCCTAGCAATTTTAACGAGGAGTTAGACAAAAAGGTGCTCTTTTGGAGCCTTAAGGAAGTGCCGTTGGAATTACGAATTTCCAATCCAGGATGGCTTACTCATCAATGACTGAAGTGCTTGAAGGAAATTCTGGATACGAAATGTGACAAGTTAAAAGCGGCGGTTACCAAAAGTGTACCTTGCTTGAATTATTTCCAGTTTCTAGCTTTTAAGACAGCAGTCTAATATATTATTATGTACCATGGTGTAACACAAACTGAAGCTAGGTGAAGAAGTCTTTTGGGGGATAGGATCTTTCTAATGCGAATTTCAAAGGCTCAGAAGCAATTGATATGACCATAGTTTGGACTTTTAGCTTACACAAAGCTTACATAAGCCAGCGTCGATGGCATGTTGAATACACCGGTTCCCTTCAGAACACCGAAGTTAAGCGACATCCAGCGAGGTTAAGACTTGGATGGGTGACCATTCAAATTCTAATTCTCGTGACGCTGGCTTTTCCCGGCCCCACTCAGGCTGGGTGAGGTCAATGTGAGTAGCAGGTTTGTGAGTTTCCTGCGAATGGAGGGTAAAACCCCCGTCGTGATATGACCATGGCAGTTGAAAGCGACGTTAAACCCCACTTGAAAAAAAAAAAAAAAAAAAAAAAGCTTACATAGTTATAACTATGTACAACTATGTAAATGTTATCTCGTTCTGAACCATCCTTCTGATCAAAATAGGAACAATGATATCTCCTGATGAACCTTATTTGTGCTTCTGATACTAATAGCAACTTTTGTTGTAACCTCCAAATAGTTGTTTCACTGGTAACAAATTCTGGTGTAACCCTCTTGTTCTTACAATAGTAATAATAACTCCTGTTATAACCTCCTTTTGCTTATGACAGAGATAATAACTCAGGTTCCGAAGCGTTCATGAGGGCATCAAATAGAGGAGTAACTCCATGGATCTATTAGACCAGTGGCGAAGACTAATGGTTACAAATGGGGCAATGTCTCATGATAACTTACATGTAGGTTAGTGCCCTCATCCATTTTCTTTTTGAAACAAGTTCCTCATTCTGATAATCAGAAGCTTACTAAAAAAGCTCCACAGTATGAATTATTTCCTAGTGAAAGCACCAACTTGATTTTGTGAAAATTAACTAATAAATTTCGACCTGGAAATGACTGTCTCATGTAGCTGCCAACTTTTTTCATTGTGAAAAACTTTATTAGTAAGAAAACTAAGTTTGGAGGTAAAATGAGAGAAAATGATTAAAGTTGAGTTGAAAACACGAAATTTTAGAAGACCTATTGCAGTCAAAAATTCAAAATAGAAATTGAGAAAGCATTGGAGGGAAATTTGGGCGGAATTCCAATGATACACCATTAAAACATGAAGTATTCAAGGAATGTTGTCTAGAACATGTCTTCTGAATCATGTTTTGTTATCGTTGCTTATAGTCATTGAGATTTGAGCTACCTCGCTTCTTCTTAATGGACCCTTTGGTGATTTCGGGAAAAAAATATTCTGGAGTATTCTACAGTTTACATCAGTGGAATCCTGCCTATCTAAAGGGCAAAAATTCCGAAATCCTTTCTTTTTCTCCAGAATTTTTTTTGTCATGAATCATTTAAGTTTGTGAAAACTGTTGTTGTTACCAGCTTGATTATATAGCTGGGGAAAGTGATGGTCTCCAGTAAGTTTAAATTGAAAATTTGGCTCGTCCTCAACTGCTTATTTCCATGTGCGATCGACCATCGTAAGGCTTTTTCTTCATAAGCAATTAAAACCCTTTAGAACTGAAAGCTATCCGGAATTGTTAGGGTTGACTAGCGTGTCCTCTGTTTATGGTCCTCTAGAAGAACATTAGACACTCTCTGTTTAAAGTCCCCCAGCCAGATATCTGTGAAACTTCGTAAGTTCTGCAGGGGTTCACTTTCGCAGGTCCGCGACTGAGGTGCGCGCAAATGAATGGAAACCAGTTCCTAATATTCTCATTATTACTATTATTATGCATCTCTCCTGGACGAAGAGCTTCAGAGAGACGGTGTCGGCGAATTATCAAACGGAATCGGTTCTACACTTTACAAAGCTCAGTGAAACAAATTATTTAAGTCACAATTTATTCATTAGCGCCCGAGCCGGGCAGGCCAGGTGCAGGGCACATTCAAAGTGCGATCCAAGTTGTAATGAGGGATTTCAGACTGATTCTGTCTGTTTTACTCAAAGGTATTTACATGAATAGCTCTTGTTGTACATGTTTGAACTTCGTGTTCATACAAATTCGTTAATACATGAGGTCTGTTCGAAAAATCCATCAAATGCTAGGTCATATTTATAGTTGACACTTAAAATAATTATGATATTACAAAAGAAAGATAAAAATAATAGACACATTAGTGACATTAGTCCTCTTATTTCACCAGTTTGATTTGGTGTATTTATTCTGTTGACAAGTAGGTAAATATGTATATGAGCATAAATCCAGGCGTTGAGAGGGATTTAAACTAACTGAACCCTATGTTTCCTAGATAAGTCCATTTACCACTCGACATTTTTTAATGAAAAAAAAAACAGTTGATAGAAAATTTAGCACCCTCCAAAATGGCATTATGAATAAAAATGCAGCTGAACATCAAACTACCAGTCAATAAGGCAGCAATTGTTTCGATAGGAAAAACCAACACCCCTGAAAAGTATTTTTGATCGTCATCAAAAAATCCCCCTGTACAAAAAGAAAATGGCGCCCAGAATGAAAATCTACTCAACAATAGTTACTCTATAAAGAAGTTTAGAGGGTATATAGACAACCTCTTCAGTGTAGAGAAAACTGGAACAGTTCAGGTAATGTGACTTGACTTGCCTTGTTCTAAGAGGGTGGTCTACTTGAATAAATATCGCTTTAATATTATTTGCTTGAGTATTGGTGTAGTGGTAATATACAGTAATAGATTCAAATTTACATCCATTTATTTCAATGCTCTTTGGATAAGGTAATAATAGATTGAATGTGTTTAGCCTCTTTTGGCATTGAAAATTAACGGTATATTCCAATAGGACATTATCCGTGCATACAAATTACAAAAGTTATAAAGAGCACATTTAGATAGCTTTTTTGAACAGATTGGCACATGCAGTCATTCTAAGTATCCATATCATGAACCTATCTAGGGATTATGTAAAAATAGAAATGAAAGAAAACTATTTTCAAATGATTCCACTTCCAAAAGAACGAAAGAGGTGTCCAGAATGTTCCAGTTTTCCAGAATACACATACCCCATTATTTGAATTACCCTCAAATTACGTTTTGATTTGAATATAATAGCCCCTTCTCGCATACTCTGCAACAATGTAGGGCATTATAGAACAGACCTCATTTTTGATTCCTATCAGCCCTTATTCTTTGGGATATAGTTGTTTTTTTTTCGACCTCTTTTTCATTGCTTTTCTTGTAATTTATTTCCTGTTGTTTTTATTTTGGTCATTTGCAGCGTCTTATTATTTTTATCCATTATAGCTTTTTTATGTGGAACTATTTTGTCTGAACTCTTACTATTTGAGTGGTTGTGTTACTGTTTTAGCGGTGGCGGCTTGGAGTATGATACGGTCAATTGTTTGGAATTTCTCTTTGTATGTTTTCTTTTTTGGCATTTTTTGAGAATTGTTAACACAAACAGATAGAACTTACTAATAACTCAACAGCTCATTCCACAGCCTACATTTTTTTATTAGCTAATTTGGGACCAATCACCCTGAGGACTTTTGGCTTCATCTTCATCACAGGGTGGTGTCATCGTGAACAATGGTAGCCAGACAGTGGAGGAATGACTCAGCACTTCTACTACTGTCTTTACAAGGAGGCTAATAATTGACTAGGGCCCCCAGAACCAAGCCAATGCTGGTCTACTCCCTGTTTATAGTCCCCTAGCCAGACTCTTGGCTTACCTCTTCTAAAATACCGACAGACCTTCTCGGCAGTTCATAGGATTCCCCATAGGATAGGATGCTTACCTGTTCAACATCCTCCTGGACGAAGCTCGTTTCCGAATCCTGTTTCCCAGTCGAGAAAACTACTAGAAATTCACCTCAGATAGAGCGAACACTTCCAAGACCGTATTTAATCCAGTATAATAATAATAACACTCTTTGTCGGAAGGTTACCACCAGGCGAAGTTGATGCTCTAAGCATTTTCTACCGACTAACTCTCTAAGTATTATTATTATGTGGTCACAAACTCAAATTATTGAGAGCAAATTCATGCACTGGGTGGGATTCGAACCAACAAATCCCTACGCTACCTATGAGACTAGCGCGTTAATAATGGTGCGTGGTTGGTGGAAAGTTCGACTTAATATTAAGAGTGTTATTAAGGAATAACTCTGTGCATCCAGAGTGGAAATGCGACAGCTGTGATGGGCACAGTGCCTTGTTCTTCAGACTTGGAGGATTTTTTTTATATATTTTATAAATAAATGTATCTAGGATATAAATATACTATATTCAGTTGAAAATATAAGGAAGGGCTCCCGTACTTTTTAAATTGGCCTACAATGTTGAAAGAAAACTCCATTTTCCTCATGCAAATTTGCGTTCAAAAGCCGCTTACTACAATATACACATTGTTAAAACCCCCAGTCTCGTAACTAAGCGTGGGTAATGGACTTCATTAGCATCGCATGTCAAAGCTCAGTTTCTTACGAAAACTCTACCAGCTTTTCATGTAATGCTTGTAGTACCTCGTTATTTCATATTTCATGTGTTTACTACATACTACAGTACTAAAATATGTATGTATAGGGCATATGTATTTATTTTATACAGTAGTAAAAACAGCATTTATAATCCCTGTGTAACTTTAACCTGTGAGTAAGCTTACAAACTTGCTGAGTCTGGAAAATACGAATCCAACTTTATTCTGTGTATATATTTTTCAACTTTGATGGCAGCATTAAAATTACTTTGTTTTTTGGCAATTGTCTTTACAACATGGTGGTTGATGAGTTCCTGTATAAGAATACGTCCATGAGAGTCATGGAAGAATTTCATTAGGAAAAACACAAGACCAAGTTATCCTCACACCGCCGGAAATATTAACATTGTACCAAATACCTATTCAAATTTCAAGCCACATAGTATACATACTCCTTATATGAAAACCTCGTTGAACTCTGTATTCGAAGGAAGCAAATTAAGAAATTAACCCTGACTGTAAGTACGGTCATATATTATGCAAGACTAAGAGTAGTCTACTTAAACTTGGATCCCACCGCCAACTCATAAAATATTCCATAATTAGGCAGTTGCTTTACAACAGCCAATCAACATCCAATTAGATTACAACTTTGAAAAAAAGTATACTAAAAAACTTTGAAAATATGGTGATGACCGAAATATTCTTTCAAATATGTTCTTCCATACTTGATGGTAACCAGTAATTAAATGGTCCAACTTTGAAATGAATTTTTACCCATTACTTTTGATTAAAGTACTTATGCAGAATACAGTCTAGAATACATATTAAGTAGAAGTGAAGAAATAACTACAAGTAAAGAGCATGTACACAAGGAACATAAAATAATATTACCTATTTAATGTTTTAATTTATTTCAAGTACCTACTTCAGGCGTCCACTATGTATGCATTAACATTTATTCATTTCCTAAGTTTTTCAAGAATTAACCAGCCGAGTTTATAGGATTAGCAACAATTTATTCTCTTACATAAGGTACTCATAATAAGATGGTTGCTGTCAATGAAACCCATGGTAATTCTCTAGGTCCTGCAATGCCAAAACTGGAGTTGGTACAAGCAGACATGTTATACACCAACAGTCGTATTTCTGAGAACATTTCGAAACCAGACAATTTATGAAGTACCTACGTTCGCTAATATTTTGCTATTATCTAATGCTTCAAATTATCAAGATCAAATGGTCAAAAATAAGAAAAACTAACCGTTTTCCTCCTCACGAAATTTGGTTTAACTCATAATGTGAATATGGTGACCAGACTAACGTTTTGGTTGAAAAACAACGAGACGACCAGATGATTCAACTCTCACAAAGCGATACTAGGAAAATGGGGATTTACCAATTTATCAACTGCCACATTTGATGGCTACCAATTGCATGTCGGATCGTTCTGATAATCCCCAAGTATTTGAGTTGTTGCATTTATTCTTCACAGTAACAGTTGACACGAGTTGCATCAACCATCTGATATCATCCAAATTTCCAGTGCAGAAGTGTTGCCATTTCCATCTGATTTTCTTCACTATAGCAGTTTACGTGTTGCAACTTTCACATGATACTCCCAAGTGTTGCGTTTGACGTGTTGAAATTCCATCTGGTATTCTCCAGTGTTGCAGTTGACGTGTTGAAGTAATAGCATACGTGTTGACGTCCCCCTGGAGAGAAATATCCAGAAGTAATCTGTTATTAAGTACAGTTTAATGCCGAGAGTACTGAGGTGTACAGGCAACTTAACTCGCAGGCCACTTTGGAGGAAAAATAATTAATTTAATATTAGATTGTAAGTGGCTGAATTATATCCAATATAAAAGACGTACAGGGTCGTTCACTGGACATGATGAAATGTTTTCACACTTTAGGTAGGTAAATCACTTTGAGAGATGTTTCTATGACAATGAACAATTGGGAAACAATCGGAAGGTTACAGCACAACCCTACTCCGCACATTTACAATTCAAATTTTAATTTAAATTCCATGAAATTGCTTTATTTTAAGTATGTTGCATGTATTATTTAAAAAATGACCGATCGCAATATTTTCTATTAATTTACACTATTACAGGCTACTGTAAGCAGTAGGAAGTTAAAACTCTAACCATCCAGAGTAGTCTCTAAATCTAAACTCACCAACTTTGTAGCTTTGTACCACATGTACCACTTCAGATTATGATTCATAAACGGAGTCCAGTTCCGGACTGATCAAGTTGACCTCTGAGTACTTTGTAGGTAGGTACGCTTGATTTTTTAGTGATTTGGCATTCGCATCGCTACTTAGAACTTGGTTCACCCCGGTTCAGAATTGGAAGAGTAAACGAGCACGCTAGAATCATCACGGACCGCTACCCGTCTTCCTTCAGTCGTATTTTCGTCCGAACTATTTTTATGGTATTTTATGGAAGTTTGATTCGGTTAATGGACGTCTCATTAAGTGACTCATTACTTGGAATCCCCCGGCATTGAGTACATCAAGTAAAATCCAGTACCATCAAGTACATTAGCAGAACCTATTAGAGAACGTATAGTATAGAAACAAAATCATCTGAGTTCACTGTGAGAGCATGATTAGAGGACATTTTGAAAATAGCCACTCGTTTAATTAATTTGAAACTCCGAATGCACTGAGAGAAGCAGTACTCGTAAATTGGGTAAGTGGTTTTATTAATTGAAACTTGGTTCAGCTTCTGAGAGTTGGGTGATTTCCGCTTCCAATTAGTTCCGATTGTTGTGACTGAGCGGGCATGACCATTTCACTCACATCTGAGGATTGTTTTCACCTTGTTTTATCTGCTGGGTATACCGAGAGCTTCTATAAGCAGTAGTCTGACTTCGATGGTAGGAGATTCAGTGTTTGGCATCATGACTAGGTGAGACGAGAAGCAGTTGGCAGCTGAATACCCAGTCTGACAAATCCCACCATTTTTTGCTTTGTGTTTGAATTTCAGTCAAAACTATTGCTAACGTGAATAGAATTTTCACTTCAATTTTAGAATAAAATTTCAACAAAAATTTAAGATTTCATTTAAGAACTGAGGATAAGAATATGATTTAAAAACTAAATTCCCTCCAATTATCCACCGTAACAATTTCCCCTATCCTTTTGGAAAAACTCACTCCCCACTCATTTCAAAGGTTTGTAACCTGCACTCCTTCCGTTTTTGAAAAGCAAATATAATCATTTAAAATGCAATATTTTCAAGATAATTGACGAGGAAAACACAATCCTCTATTAAATTACTGCCATGATCCAATTTGGTTGCTAATTGTTCGAATAACTCCGTCTTCATTATCTTCAATATCCTCATTAGTTGCCATGTTATTTGATACCTCAGCCCTCTCGCTTGCCCCATCTTCAATATTGTCGGAATCATAATTATTATGAAAATGAAGTTTCAAATGATCTCTAACCATCCCTTTCCCATTTATCCCTTCACCATCAATTTTAAAATTATTTTCACTTTATCTATGTTTGGACAATCTTGTTTTTAAACTGATGTACCTGCATATCAGTCAAAGAATTGCCCATTCCAAAAACATTTCATTTTAGAGACATAATATTTGTGATTATAACCAGAGTAAGAAATCAAAAGTATTTTCTAATGTTGTTAGACCTTGTTCATAACAACTCGTACGGATTCAGTTATTTACCGTAGATCTGACAATTTATTATTCAATACTATGTTATAATTGTCATTGTCATCAAGTAGTATTTTTTAGGGCTCTAGGTTATGCCTTCTTCAAAGGAGATAATTATTAGTATTGTAGCAGCAGATATCAGTGAATTGGATAGTTTTTAGAACTTTTTTGAAACATTTTTAAAGGTTTTTGAAGAAAATTCAATTTGGATTGCTTCAAAAGTTCTTTGATTTAATGTTATAAATTCAATTTATTCTGTATCGCGTTCATTGAGTATTGATAGAACAGTATTTACAAGGTAGTTCCATTGTTATCAGACCTAGACTATTGATTCAGAATATTGAGTCTATTGTTGAATATATTTTGTATCGTGTATATTGAGTATTGGTATCACAATATTTACTATGTTGTTCCTATGTTTCCTTGCCACGCGTCCTACTGTGATTCAAACTCTTTCTAACAATTCCATCATATAACTGTTCCTTCTTTTTGAACTTTTCTCATTCTCTTTTGCAAATTATTTCATTTTGTTTTGTTTGTTATCTTAAAGGTCTACTAACTCATCGGTTCAATTTACTTCAAAACATTTTTAATGTATGATGTTTTTTTTAATGTTATTAATTGTACAATATACATACCAACATGCGCACGTTTGAATATCTTCTAACAATATAAATAATTTTATTCAGATGATACCCTTCCATGATAAACTATTTCGGGTTTTAAAGTGCGCTCCTAATACTATGGTCTATTCTTTCCACCTGAACCAATTAAAGAAACAGACGAAACAACCCCTTTTACAAGGGCTTGGAATACATTATTAGCTGATTCGTCCACATAATCATTAACTTGCACTGAAAACAATACAAGAGCCATACCCCTCCTCGTCTCTTGAGCGCGGATACTGGAGTTCACCTAGTTCTTATTGAAATTAAATTTAATGGAAAACACAGCGAGACCATTAATAATCATAAGAAGTTTTCGAATCGTAATAATGATAATCAAAACAAGAATTACCAAGAGAGCTGCCTGTGCGCTAGACAATAATCGTTATAATCAAGACCAAAGATCAAAGTCTTTTCTTGATATCAAATTAAAGATAAAAGATAGAGATTAACCATATTATGTTGGAAGAGAGCGCATATACGTTATTATGTATAAGTAGATAAGTTTTTTTATGAGCTACATAATGTTCAAATGAGATAGGTACGAGCGTATGTATGTAAGGTAGGAGGCTTTGAATCACATCACATCCATGCTCTTTAAGAACTTTGCAAACAGGGTCAGTGTGAATTTGAAATGCACTGAACTTGGGGGGTCTCCCTTCAGCAGATACCAATGGTCAAATATTAATAGTTACTTATGCTCTTTGTTAAAAATCTGAATACATAGTATCGTGAAATCATTCAACAGTCCTTTGATATCTCTTCCAAGTTCGTTTGAATAAGAAATAAGCAGAACTATGTGTTGAATATAAAGATTCCCAATCAGCTACCACAATAACTATCACTCATGAAGAGCAAACAGCAACCCTGTCGATATCTATTCGTCTTCCATTACAAGACTTGATCTTGTGTGACCCGGTATGGTTTAAGGGAGAGTCGGCAAAAGATCAAAGAGAGAAAGACGAAGAGAGATAGAGATGGTATGGTTTCTCGCTCACTCTTTCTCGTCTAAAGTGTTTGTGTGTCGGTAGGCAAGTTCAGGCCGATTTGTTCCGACGATGACCGAAGCTGAGGTGTTAGCTCGGCATCGGCAAACCGATTCTACCGATTCATTAGGAAGACGGGCGAGTTGACTTTACTGAATCACAAGCATTGGAAGGATCAAAGAATTCCTCGAGCTAAGCCAGAGACCGACGGATAAGTGTGACCAATTAGTTCAAATTGTAAATCTTCTTATGTGGAACACTGAATCACCTCTCTCGGCGAGATTCATTTGATCTCTGATTTGATACTTCTCCCGTTGATGCCTATTTGGAGGAGACCTCGGTCTAGTAGTTCTCAATCGTTATTTCTCAAGAAAATAAGAACAAGTAATGAAGAAAAACAGCACATCTTTAAGATTGTCACGAGTTGAGAGCTACTGCATGAGAAAGAAAATTAGTGATACAATATATGAACTGTTAGAATCATTGGATAATGTTTTTTTTTTTCACTTCAATGAAAAAGTTGTAGATGCAATAATTGTGGTAATACTTGAAAGGGTTCTCTGAAAACATAAAAAGGGACAAACAAGGCCAGGACAGTCGAATAGCTCCGATCTGATTCACAATTTCATCGTGTGAGGGAAAACCTCCACGTGCTAGACTCACAATCCTCAGTCGTGAAAGACCACTTAAACCTTTTGCCTCTTGGACTAAGCTAGTAATTGAAAACTCCTAGTCGAGTGAAGTCGAGCCATATCGGGTATAAAATAATTGCACGACGCCCCGAGTGAAATTTGAATATTAATGAAATGTCTATTAAAAACCATTCAAAGAGATTTAAAACAATAGATTATAATTGGATTATATCATGTCTTAACCCCTACACTCAATATCTGGTAATAGCACGTTGAATCTGATCAATAAACCATTCTTATTTATCGATGCATTGAGGTTAATGCATGATGTAAAACAATTAGGTGTTGTAAACTGATTAGTGGTATTTAAGTTCTCTGCAAGCACTTTGTCGAGCAGCTATCCATCAATCATGCACCAGGGTCGTTATAAATTACTTTTTATGAAACTGACGTCACAATCTATGCATAATTTTATTGCATATTGGATGGAATATTATTTGATTCTACTTGGGTATCTAAATATGGACTGCGGCAAATTTGAATTAGAATAATAATTATTCTAATACAGATTAATTCAATTACCTTCATAATACGTATTGTGATATTGTTATAAAGCTTCAAATGCATATTAAAAACGACTTTAGTTAGCATTCAAAATCAATTCAAAAAGCTGGTTTAAGCAGCTTTTTGAATTGATTTTGTATTTTTACCAAATATCCACAAGACGGACTGTAAAATAAACTATTGGAAGTGTAAACTGATACATTATATAAAATAATATTTTTCAAAAAGTTCCATTTGAAATAACTGATCATTTCCCAAAAAAGAAAGAAACAATAATTTGTCAAAAATAGACCAACGCTTTTTCATAAACTCTTAATATCTCAAAGTATTTATTGGAAATTAGGGTTTATATTATGGTTGATCTTCTCGGAACTAAGAAAAGAAAACTGCAGGGAATCGAACCGGGTCACCTGCTCCAAGTCTGCTATTCTTTCTCGGCCACTGTGACTACTAATCATTCCAAGTATTCATTCAACTATTTTGATGTCGGTCCAAAAGTACCACCAGAATTTCTTCATCTCATGATTCTCAAAGCGTTGAAAGCATCAATTAATTTGTTCATTAGTGTTGCATTCGACTGATTATCATTATTGATACAGTTGATTTAGAAATTGATTTTTTTACCGAGTCAATATTTGATGATGGAGCTTTCTCTGTGAGACTCATTAGGCACTCTCTGAGATATAGAACACTTTTTGATCGACTAATTGATGCAAGCTAATGGAGTGTTGGTATAGTGGGTGCTCCTTGGATAATAGATTTGTGGTAACAGGTTCCACTTTCGATAGTTAAGAGTCTTGGGCTTATACTGCTTACAGTCATTGTGAAGTGTAGATAATGTAAATATGAATCATACGTATTTTCTTGACTGATATTTGTAGACAGAGATGAGTGGTGTGCATTCACAAGTGATGGAACAAAGTCACTCCCAGGATATGACTCGGTCCATCAGTATTGATGAGTTAGTGACAAAGGTGACCTTGAGCGATGCACATTCCTCTAAATCTTTTAAATACTAATAGTTTGATTAGTTTATGTATAATGCTTTTTTCATCTTTCCTTATAAAGCGGCCCTGAATAATACTCTCCATTATGCCTTATTATGGGCTTACTCATAATTATGTCATTCAATGCTCGTATATTATAATTTTGTACTACTCGTATTTTCACTATTGGCTGGTTCTCAGCAACTTGTATATTTTACCGGTATATGATCACCGTATATTTTGGCACATCAAGTGACACCACAACAATAATATGAATAAAAGTGTGCGGTATACCGTGAACGAAGCAAAGTTGAGTATTTCAAGAACTTTGATCAGCGATCTTCACTGGTGTCGATAACAAAAGAAATCCCGCTATTAACTGAGGACGACGTAAGATGCACACAGACTTTCGCGCTGATGAATCGTGTTAACCCAAACGCGCGGTATACCGCTAAACACTTCAGAAATACCGCTGCAATGACACTATTGATAGCATACAGCGAAACGATATTTCATTCAAATAATCCAAACTCCCTCTCTATTTAATCCTTATATGTCGGGAGACATCTTGAATGAATTGCTCTCATTTTATGCGTCCTTGTCCCTTTATCCTCCAATCTGACTTCAGCTCCATCCTCACTTTGTTCATGATTTTCCTTCTCCTTTCTGGGTTAACACGATTCATCAGCGATCAAGTCTGTGTGCATCTTACTCGTAAGCAGCGATCCGTAACGGAATCACTGCTTACATAATTTTTTGTAAACCATTTTCACTGACACAAGACCTTTGTCTGTTTCTGTTTGTTCTATGTCCAGACGGATTTGGCGATCTAAATGAGTTCGGATGTCGAGAGCAGCCGAAGAAGAAACGAAAGTCCCGAACGGCGTTCACGAATCATCAGATTTTCGAGCTCGAGCGACGATTCATCTACCAGAAATATTTGTCGCCGGCAGACCGAGATGAGATCGCCGCATCGCTCGGCCTCAGCAACGCACAGGTGATCACCTGGTTCCAGAACCGACGAGCCAAAGAAAAGCGGGACCGACAGGAATGGTCGAAGAAAGGACTCATGTCAGACTAAGAGGCGATTGAACGGCTCGTGGCTTAAAAATGTAAGCATTTGAATTATAGTGTTGGTACATCAGATTGCTTTTATGTATTCCTTCCCAAAATCCAATCATCTCCTTTTCTTAAATAATACATGATAGTATTAGCAAAAAACAAAGAAGTAAATATGATGTAGGTTCGTTTCATTAACATACGTATTTAGGTATCTATTTCAGTAATGAATTTAAATTTTGGTCCCAAGAAGTAAATTACTCAACAGTTTGCATTTTTATTCCTAAAGTCTCTTTGAACTTTCTTGATGCTTTTGAGTATCCAGTAACAATATCAAATTTCAGTCAACATCGAACTCAATTTGCAGTAAATCATTTCCTTATAGGTTCGACAACATTTGAATATAAGACATCCTCGTTTCCACTGAATAACAGATCGTTCATAAATTATAAGATCATCACCTCATATCATATCTGCAACAAGCACTAAATGAGAAATGCCGCCACCTATTCAGCGATCTGAACATTTTTTTTTTTTTTTTTCTCTTTTCTTTTCAAATAAGAATGAGAACAAGTTTGAAGCCAATATAAAGAAGTTGGCCGAAAAAGTATTAATTTAATATGATTTAAATTCGCAAATGATATTGCAGAAGATGCTATTAAGTATGCTAATGTTCTCTTATCTGGTCATCTCGTATTATAATTTGCGAATGAGCGCTCAATAGTGCACAGATATATCGCAACTTGCTTTCACAATATTTTGTTGTTTGCGATTCCTACTGAAGTAATATTTCGATTCCTACAAAAATGAGATACATCATCATCTCCCTTTTTAAAGTTATCTATGGTCAATTGATCTTAATGTAGCAATACTTCATTAAATTTGATATTCTAAATCTTCTTACATAAATCTTTTATTCCACGGTTCCGGTAGCTACATTGTCACATACATGTTGTATTGTCTATAAAACAGGTGTCTATGTATGTCATAGATACATACATACGTCATACTTTGTGGTAACATTAAATTGGACGGCAAAAAAATTTGGGGTTTGCTGTATAATAAGGCGTTCTTCACACCTCGGCCAAGGTGTTTGATTCCTTTCTCTACAGATCAGCACCCTGGAAATGAATTTTTATCGACTTCATCCAGCGCATTGAAATTCTTTTATACAAGGGAGTGCTACATTTTCCGCTGGATAGTTCCGAAAGAAAAATCTACTTACACAATTTAAAACAAAGAGCATCGCGCACACTTTCCAAGAGAAGAAAAGAATAACCTCAGAGGGGCGATACCTTTCGGTTCATTCTCTCTTCACACACCGCTCATTCATTATCTCGGGAACTTCTTAGACTTCAAACAAGCCATTGATAGCATACCGCGCTGGTCCGTGCCGCAGCTCGCAATGAGAAGTGGTACCTTTACGATGGTGATCAGGTAATTGTGTGTCTCTCTCTTCTTAAAGATGTGTTTGGGTACCCGGGTTATGATTAGGATACAGGAGAGGTGTTTAATCGCGCCGGTAGCCCACAGGGTTCAGTCGTGTTGGTGTAATTCTAATAGACCTTGTTCAGATGATTCAGGTTTTTGTAGTGGAATGTCTGGTATGAGCTTGTTTTCTCACATTATTTTATTTATTATTTCATGGCTTGAGTGATGAGTAAATTAATTACAGAATTGATGAGTTTCCATCGATCAACAATTTCAAAATCTTTGAAGAATTGGAACTTTAGTCTATACGGGACGAACAAGTTGTACCTATAAAAATAGGCCATATTCAAATACTTGCCATTAATATGCTTACAGAGCGATGCATGTCATGCAGTGATGTAATCGATGTATACACATTAGGTATATGAAGTTATTTTGTTACTTGACTGTCAAACACTCGATTACTAAATTTGGGCGTTTTAGGCTTGATAATAGATTCCATTGTTCAACTAGAATGTTGACATAGATACCTTTAATGTCACAATGGATTGATATCTAAATTATCACGCAATTTTGTGTCTAATACCATTTTTCCCATGTACTGAGGTACCTACAGTACAACTTTCCAGCATTATTGGCCATTAAAAAATCCCAAGAGAATTCTTCTTCTTCTTTTTTGTCCCATCCCTTATTCTCAAAGAGCGTCGGATGCCTTAGATATTCAACATAGGGATTTATTTCCTTGCCTGGAAAAAAATTGACATCAGAATGGGACTTCCCTACCCCCAAGAGGACTCGTTCAATCTCATTCATGACTCGTGAGGACAAATTAAATGACACACATATCATCCAACTCATCTCGGAAATCAGAACCCATCTCACGATACCCGGATCACACGTCGGAATAGAAATTAAAAATAAAATTCTTCCTCTCTGGGCGGTCGATACTCGGTAGTAAAAAAACTAAAATTAATTTTCGCTTTGATGTTTGTTATGATACGATGAGATTTAAGTAGAATGCTGTTCAACACGCTGTTAGAGTTCATCTACAGGGTGTTAGGATTTTGTCTAGAATGTCAAGAAGATGAGGTTTTTGAAACAGGTTGGTTATCTTTGTCTGTAAAATGTTCAATGAATACGCAAGTCTCAAAAATTATCGAAAATCTAGGACCCACCTTTGCATTTTGTACATTCAAATTCAGCTAAATTACTCTGTCAACATTGACCAAAAGTCCAAAACGTCCGAAGTAATATTGTGACGGAAATACTAGTATCATTGTCAACGATATTCGGATGTTTGAACATAATTTGTTGAAATAATTGGACGATTCTATATTTTTCACTTGAGTAGTTTAACAGAATAAATACTATGTGCAATCTTAGAACATACAAGAGTTTTCATTGACCAAAGTCATTCTAACATTTACAATTTAGGAAATGGTAGAACTCTTGAAGTACATAATAGTATTACTACATAGCCCTCCATGTTCCGGCCATCGAAATCCACTCTTTGTCAGACCCACCGCACGCCAAGAACCAGCCTGTATATTCCGATATGACGTGTTAATGTTCGAGCATAAGGGCCCGAAATATGTTTTAATAACTTGTGAACGCTATGTGTCAAGATGTAGTTTAGCTCCTCAATTATGAAATCGTTTAACCCTTTCTGTAACACATTGTTTCGTGGTATGAAAAAGAATTTTCGGATTTAAAGTAACATCTGTAGTGCGTCAATTATTAAAAGAGGTTTTTAAAAATTGTAGATTTTTTAGGCCTTCGTCACCATCGTTGAGATTGTTGTTAAATTGAGAATACCATGCTGAATGGTCGTGCTGCACCCAAGCATAACAACGTTTTAAGATTATCTATATCTATAAAAGAAAGCTGTCTGTGTGTATGTATGTATGTATGTATGTATGTATGTTCTTTATACAAATCCACACCGTTTGACCGAGAAACCTGAAATTTTGAACAAAGGTCCGCTTGGATCAGGGAATTCTTCTAGGCTAGGTTATATCTCCCTAAGGTTAAGCTACAATGAGTAAGGAAAAAAATGGATGGGTGACGCAAAAAAAAATTCACGTTTTTTGACATAAATGACATTTTTTCTCGAAATTTGTCGCGACGACCTATCAACTCAAAGCGAGAAAGTTTTAGGCAAGGGTTTGAGCTTTCAATTGACATATCGACCGCAAATTTTTGATGAGCCGTTCTTGAGCTACGCCGGGTAAGGTAAGAAAATGGATGGGTAACATGTAAAATATTCACGTTTTTTGACCTAAATGACATTTTTTCTCGAAATTTGAAGTGACGACCTATCAACTCAAAGCGAGAAAGTTTTAGGCAAGGGTTTAGGCTTTCATTTGACATATTGATCGCGAAATTCTGATGAGCCATTCTTGAGCTACGCCGGGGAAGAACAGAAAATAGATGGGCGACAAAAAATATTCAGGTTTTTTTTCAAACCTAAATGACATTTTGTGTGTGTGTGAGTGTGTGTGTGTGTGTGGTGTGTGTGTGTGTTTGGTGTGTTGTGGTGTGTGTTGTGTGTGTGTGTGTGTGTGTGTGTGTGTGTGTGTGGTGTGTGTGTGTGTGTGGTGTGTGTGTGGTGTGTGTGTGTGTGTGTGGTGTGTGTGTGTTGTGTGTGTGGTGTGTGTGTGTTGTGTGTGTGGTGTGTGTGGTGTGTGTTGTGTGTGTGGGGTGTGTGTGGGGTGTGTGTGTGTGGTGTGTGTGTGTGTGTGTGTGTGTGTGTGTGGTGTGTGGTGTGTGTGTGTGTGTGTGTGTGTGTGGTGTGTGTGCATGTGTGTTGTGTGTGTGTGTGGTGTGGTGTGGTGTGTGTATGTGTGTTGTGTGTGTGTGGTGTGGTGTGGTGTGGTGTGGTGTGGTGTGGTGTGGTGTGGTGTGTGTGTGTGGTGTGTGTGCGTGTGGTTTGTGTGTGTGGTGTGTGTGTTTGTGGGTGTGTGTGGGTGTGTGTGGGTGTGTGTGGGTGTGGGTGTGTGTGTGGGTGGGTGGGTGTGTGTCGGTGTGGTGGTGTTGTGTGTGTGTGTGTGGTGTGATGTGTGTGGGTGTGTGGTGTGATGTGTGTGCGTTGTGTGTGTTTGATGGGCTGGCGAAGCGGCGGGTGTAACCCGCTAGTCTGTTTATAAAACAAACCCATGTGTCAGCAACTAACTTTATATTTCTTTATCTGTTCCCAGGAGAAGTCCAGATCGACCATCTCTCCCTGTTTAACAACCGCAGTGCTGCAAACGCCAAGAAGAAGCGCAAGTCCCGCACAGCTTTCACCAACAACCAAATATTCGAACTGGAGAAGCGA
Organism: Bactericera cockerelli; assembly: GCA_024516035.1. Taxonomy (NCBI): domain Eukaryota; kingdom Metazoa; phylum Arthropoda; class Insecta; order Hemiptera; family Triozidae; genus Bactericera; species Bactericera cockerelli. The sequence continues at coordinate 10,116,041 of CM044964.1, forward strand.
TTCCTCTATCAGAAATATCTGTCGCCGGCCGACCGCGACGAGATCGCTTTGTCGCTCGGCCTCAGCAACGCGCAGGTGATCACCTGGTTCCAGAACCGACGCGCCAAACTCAAACGCGACATGGAGGAGTTGAAGAAAGACGTCGAAACAACGCAGCTGTTGAGCGCAACGGCCGGTGTCGGGCCGATGGCCATTGGGCCGACGGCCGGAGAGAACAACTTTCTCCAGAACATTCAGAACTTGTCCATTCTGAAGAAGAAGGCCACGCCCTCTGGTGGGGGCGGGGAGAGTGAGTCTTGTGGCTCACCAACACTAGTGCACTCTGGAGATCAGAATGAGAGTTAAGCTGAAATGAGCCACTTATTTTGTTGTTGGCCAAACTCAGCTAGACTAGCTTAGCCCTGATGATGATCTCCTGGTTAGTGATTAGACTGTGAGGCACTCTGTAGTCTTGCAGGACAACCAAAACATTGTATTGTATTAATCAATGCGTGTTTTCCTGATGAATTCAGGTCGAAGTTTAGATCCATCTTCTAGGACTCCCTGAGTTTAAGTTTATAAAAAGCGTATTGATTCAAATGGAAAGTTTCATTAGCCGTCAAACCTGACGGTCTTCATATTAATTATTGAAAGCTTCGATTGACATGGGATCAATTGTTGGTTGATCAGATGTCTCAATTTTGTATTATTTAAGAATTTAACCTCGTTTTAGAGCTTGGAATTTTAGAGCACAAACTCTTTCTTTTATTATTTCTAATAGAACTAATGCTCCTGACATTTTCGTTTGTACGAAGGAGAAAGTATATTCATAAGTAAATCCCAAAGTCATTGTACATTTATTTAATGTGTAAAAAAAAGTTCCTATTATCACAACCTTGTAAACTAGAACGTGAATGTCTTGTAAATTTGGTAAATATGTATTCTTTCCTTTGTACTTATCAGACAACTTTTGTTTACAAATTTTACAATAGAAATTATTATATTATTATAGTAAATTATTAGAAACTGGATTATTCAGGCCTCTAGATTTCAGACTTCTTTGAACAGCTTCGAAGATTTACATTTGTACCTACAGTAATTATTTATGATACAAGATAGAACATAAAGTTGGTGGATAAACAAAATACAATAAAGTTATACCTACAATCTACATGCCTACTTTTGGAGTGTTGAGAATTCATCTTGGTTCTTTTTTCGATAGCTTCGATCCCAACAGTTTTTTTATTTTGACTTAGGTAAATGCATTTTAAAATACGAGTATAAATGTTATTTTTATTAATTTTGTTGCATTTCTGCCAGTTATGGAGTCTTGGGAAAACCACGTTTCTATAGCATGTTAAAATATCAATCCTGTTTGTAAGTATTACTGAACATGTATATTTTTTTAAATATCTATGTTGTGCATTTTTCTGTGTATCTCTGTATGTTTTCATTCAATTTAAAGTTAACTATTAAAAAAGATCACTATTATTGTAACTTTCATTTGTATTTTCCTGTAAGATTTTCATTTCCCCTGTAAAGTGTATAACTAAACTCAATAGTTCCATTCTAAATCTTTAACAAGTACGAAAAAAATAAAATATTAAAATGCCTAATTAAATTATTGAAAATTAATGTCAAATTGTTTTTCTTTTATATAATACGAAAAATCCCGTCTTATTGCACATCTAGACGATAAGACAAAGCTACCTACCAAATTTCAGCTTCCTAGGACTTACGGTTTGGGCTGTAGAGCGATGATCAGTCAGTGGTCAGTGGTCAGTGAGTGTCTTTGACATTTATATATTAAGATATATTCTTGGATATCGATTATAATTTAGAAGAGAATTTTTTTCCTGATGATTCTCGCTCGCAATAGTTCTTGATCCAAAAAATATCAGAGGCGATCCAAAGGGGCAACACTGGCAACAGCTCGAGCATCAGAGGCACACTTCCTTTTGGTAGCGTGTTGGAACATTTTTTTATCTTTGAAATACAAATAAAAAAGTGAAAAATTAGAATAAAGTCAGAAATCATTTCCTCGAACTTGCCATCTTTATTATAGTCCAGATTAATTAGAAGCACAACCTTCCGTTCCAAAGCACGGGAAGTGAACCAACCGTTACTAACAGCAATACACACAAACAAGGGATGATCATTTCTTAATGTGCTCTGGTAAAATATTACCTATTTAATAGAACATCATGAACAAAAGACGAGAATAGGAAGACGATCCACTGCAACAAGCAGAAGTCTAAATGAAGTGGAACGCGGCGTAGACAAACAAACCTTCCGAGACAAGAACAACAAACCATTTATTACGAGCAAAACAAATGAGAGATGTATAAAATGTGATTAAATACCCACCTAATAAATACGAGACGAGTAGCTACCCTAATGTACTAGAAGCAGATGGTGAAGAAGAAGATCTACGGTTCGATTCCCAAGCCAGAAAGATTTATCTATGGCATTATTTGAACAATATTTGACCAAAACATTTATTTTTGAGCAATTTATACATCATCATCATAGGGTGGCGTCGTCGTGAACGATGGTAGCCAGACAGTGGAGGAATGACTCAGCACTTCTACCACTGTCTTTACAAGGAGGCTAATAATTGGTAAGGGCCCCCAGAACCAAGCCAATGCTGGTCTACTCCCTGTTTATAGTCCCCAGCCAGACTTAATACATAATATTCTATAATAATGTATGTTACTGAAGCCTCGGTTCTCAAAGCTCTCGATATACCAACTTATCTTTTGAACTTAAAGTCGGATTATTATACATTTGTATATTCTGATCTTAGGTTTTCGAGTTCAAGATTTAGACCCCTAGAAATTCTTAAAGCATATTTTGATTACTCTGCACATAGATATTTTAGATATAGAGAAAGGTTAGTACCTGTAACTAAATCAGGGAAATATTTGTTCCCAACATAGGTATACTTTTTTTTTTAAGAGCAATTAGAATCCAGACCAAAAAGATTCTCATTAAATCGGATCTGCCCACAACGCATCCAGCTGCAAAGGAGTCTGCCCAAGACACAGATATATCCAAGTCCTTTATTTTAAGGTTAGGGTCTCCAACAACATTTCCAAGAGAAGAGATGCCGAATAGTGACGACAAATTCGGTTCCAGTCCAGTTGCAAACGGTTTATCGGAGGCACCAGATGAGAGGAGATGAGGGTCTCAGTGGTTAATTAATTGGTTCATTGTCTCAAAGTGGAAGCTACCTTGTCGGGGACTCCGGAGGAGACACAAAAAACTATGAAAACGAGAGAGAGCACAAAAATCAAGCGTAAGAACAACAATAATGTAGTAAAAACTAAAATATGACACATCTATGTAGAAAGATGTTGTTTTATATATTAAAAACAAAAAAGGAAGACAAAAACTTTTAAAAGTATTGAGGGGAAAAGATCCAAACAAAGAGAGAAAAAACATTAGAATAAAAACGATCTTCAGTCAGTCAGTCAAATCAGAAGTCAAAAGTATTTTTGACTCAGTTCCACCAAACCGTTTAGTCAAAATGGCATAACAGAAAGAATAACATAGGTCATAAGGACAATAACATAAAGATACTGTATAGCATATAGACAGAAAAGCAGTCACAATTATTAGATACTTCTTATCAATAAATTTCCCAATTAAGTAAATCAACAAAAGAATAAGAGAAGAAAGAAGCACAAAAAGAAAAAGAAACAAAAATACACTTAACTTAATTATTATCACAGAAGAAGAACTTAAAATCTTACAAAATGTCGCACACACAAACATCACCGAATCCCTTTCCAAGAATTCATCCACGGCGGGGTTGAACCGCTGTCTCCAGACTGCAAAACCCAGGGGCTGTCGCCCAGGATTCGTCAGGACTTCAGGAAGTTCATAGATTACACAACTGTCAACCTTTGTCGCCGCAGTGCAGGGACCTAGAGTAATGTGACGAACAATATTGTTAACCTTTAACTGCAAAAGCATCTTTTTTTGTTTTCTTGTAAGCTGTTGTGTCAGATTTCTACATGTGAAGGAGGCACTTCATTGAGGCAACAGTCAAGCATGTAGCAGGTGTATTGTGCCATAATTATAACAAAATTAATGTTGTCTACTAGAAAATCCAGAACTAATGAACTACTCACATTCTCCATTTAGTGAACTAGTCACATCCACCAATTAGTGAACAAGTCACATCCACCAATAAGTGAACTAGTCACATCCACCAATTAGTGAACTAGTCACATCCACCAATTAGTGAACTAGTCACATTCACCAATTAGTGAACTAGTCACATCCACCTATTAGTGAACTAGTCACATCCACCAATTAGTGAACTAGTCACATCCATCAATTAGTGAACTAGTCACATCCACCAATTAGTGAACTAGTCACATCCATCAATTAGTGAACTAGTCACATCCACCAATTAGTGAACTAGTCACATCCACCTATTAGTGAACTAGTCACATCCACCAATTAGTGAACTAGTCACATCCACCAATTAGTGAACTAGTCACATCCACCAATAATTGAACTAGTCACATCCACCAATAATTGAACTTTTGTGAACAATTAGTGAACGCATTTACCAATTAGTGAACTAGTCACATCCACCAATAATTGAACTTTTGTGAACAATTAGTGAACGCATTTACCAATTAGTGAACTAGTCACATTCACCAATGTAAATATTCTTCTGAGGGTTAAGTGCATGCGTACTAACAATGAGGATAAATAAGAGAGAGAGAGAGAGAGAACCGCGTTATCTATTCCCTAATTAGGTTATCAGCCCGGGGAACCGGGTTCATTTGTAATTTGTAATGCCTATTATGTGAGGTCTTTGTAAAAATATTACTGTTGTAATAATGTTGTTGTAATATCAACATTTCAACAGATGGAGAGTCACGCGGTACGTACCCACACAAAATCTTTTCGGTATCATCAATTGGAGTTTTTAAATTAAAAAAGAAGCTTATCTTTCATGGTAAGATGGGGGGGGGGGGGGGGGGGGGTTTGAAGGGGAGAAACTATATAAAAGCTACCACTGTCAATAATATTTATAATGTAATAATTGATAGATAAGTATTAAATATCTTTCAGTATCATGGTTGTATTATGATAATTATCTTTATATTTATTGGAAATATAATTTCTGTTTTGACCTTCCTTAGTCCTTATTTATTGGTTTTTACAATAAATTCTAGTTAAATAAACGGATTCTGTTCAAAAACAAAAGATACTGTTCCATTATATCACCTTCAGCTTTAGAATTACATTAAGATATTAGAATTATATCTAAATTGTTTTTATTATTGAAAAAAAAATTGATACATGCATTATGTAATTAAATTTAAGTAGTGAGGTTGTGCAAGATACGTACGTAAATTTTAACGGGACTCAATTAAGGGATTGTACGCATGTGCAGAGACGAGTGTTCGCAGTAAACAGTCATAGTGTTCGGACGTGTTTTCCTAGTTCGCTCCGTGCGTGTTATTTATTTCTAGAAGTGTAAACAGTGTAACCAGGGAAGTCAATAGGGGGTCTTCCCCTCTGACTCCCGAGAACAGTGCTAAGTTCTGGTGAACGTTCAATATGGTGAATGGGACCCAGAACAACCCCCTCCCCCTATAGCCATGGAATCAACAAGCCAGGTAATAGAAAATCCGTACCTGGAGCCACAAAACCATCTTCAAAGAATGTTGGATCTAAATGCCACAAGTCAAAGCGACCATCAAGATTTAGAGGATGCAAAAAATCATCTAAAAAATTGCCAAGTTCCTGAGGCATTGCAACGAGTAATAACTATGCTTGTCTACAAGCTGGAAGCAGCTCTAAAAGAGAGAGATTTACTTGTCATGGCAGAGAACTCAAAAAGTGCTCTGCAGATGAGAAAAGACCAAGAGCAATCCTCAAATGCTCAGTCAACCTACGAGACGGACGAGGAAACTCTGGATCAAGAAACCTGGACTACCCAAGAGTCAAGGAAGAAGAAGAAAAGGAAGAATCGTTCTCAGCCAGCGAGACAGGAAGGTGCTGGACCCAAGAAGCCGCCTCCGATCAAAATTGAAACTCAAGACATCAAATCCATCACCAACATTGCAAGTGTAGCCTCAGGAGAGGGTACATTTTCTGTCAAAACCATGTCCAACAAATTGGTCAAAGTAAATTGTGATAACGAGAACGGATACCGCAAGATGGTATCGGCTCTCAAAGAAAAACAAGTTTCGTACTATACCTACGAAAATAAGCAGACTCGGCCACTACGGGTGGTTGCCAAGGGACTTCATCATACGTGGAGTGAACAGGAGATCCATGATGATCTTAAGTCAAAAGGTTACAAAGTTGTACAAGTAAGTAAACAACTTTCAACCAAAGATAAGCGCCCCTTAAACATGTTTATACTTTCATTTGAGTCAGATGAAAATATTGACAGCATTTATAAAATAGATAGAATTTTGTACAATGTTGTCGAAATCTGTGCACTGAAGGGTAGTAAACTCGTCCCTCAGTGCAAAAATTGTCAAGATTTTGGTCATACAAGAAATCATTGCAATAAAAACTGCTAAATGTGTTAAGTGCGGTAAAGGTCACCTCACTGTCACATGTACAAAACCTAAAACAGTTCGCGCAACTTGTGCTAATTGTAACGGTGATCACCCGGCCAATTTCAGGGGGTGCACCGTTGCTAAAGAAGCACAAGTCATGCGCAATAAACAACGCAAGGCAGCAAATTCTGTCAAGACACCCTTTTCAAACCAAACTAAAATACCCCCTAAAACCCCAAATATAACTTTGCCAAAAGGGACCCACCCACCAACACAAAAATCTTGGGCTCAGATAGCCCATCCAAATTACAAATCTCAACCTTCTAAACCTCAGGATATAGGAGATATCTTATCTCTTATACTGAATGAGGTACAATCTGTTAAACACAGTGTATCAGAATTATCTTCTCGAGTTGATAGAATAGAAACACAGCGGACTTTGAATAGTCGTAAACAAAACAAATAAATGACGATAACAATTTTACTTTGGAATGCCAATGGTATTGTGTCACGAAGACACGAGCTCGAGTTATTATTAAGTCAGCATAAATATGACATTGTCCTAGTCACTGAGACTCATTGTACTCGAGAAACTGTTCTCAATTTTAATGTAAACACATGCTCATATAAATTTTACCACAGTCCTCATCCTTCAAATAATGCTAGGGGCGGATCTGGAATTTTAATAAAACAAAATATTAAACACTTTGAGGACATTAAAATCCAAACAGAAAAGGCGCAAATTACAATTATTAATGTTCAAACAAAAACGTACCTTTAAAAATAATATCCATGTATTGTCCACCACGCTACACTTTATCTCAGGATGAATACTCTGAATTATTCAGCTCTATGGGTAGAGGCCGATGGTTGATCGGTGCTGACTGGAATGCTAAACATGTAAATTTTGGATCAAGAATCACTAATACCAAAGGTAGAAATTTAGTAAACGCTATGACGGAACATAGAGCAGAAGTCATAAGTACATGTGCTCCTACATACTGGCCAAGTGACCCAGAAAAAATACCTGATCTCTTAGATTTTTTCGTTTTCAAAAATATCTCTGCTAACTATATGACCATAGAAGACACTAATTACTTATCTTCCGATCATTCGGCTATATTACTTACACTAAGTGAACACATTATATTAAAAGAATCCAACCCTGCTCTCACCAACAAGAGAACGGATTGGACTAGTTTTAAAATTTCACTGGCACAAAAAATAAACATAACCATTCCGCTGCAGACTCAGGAAGATATCGACCATGAACTTGAGAAACTCGTTGTGGATATCCAAGCAGCTGCATGGGAAAATACACCTGACATTGTCACAAAGTCGACGGGAGTAAATTACCCTGTTGAAATTTTAGATTTGGTAGCCGAAAAACGACGCGCTAGGAAGCAATGGCAGCGCTCCCGCGCTCGTACTGATAAAACTAAGTTTAATCGATTAGTCCGGAATCTTAGGGAAAAAATACAAGACCTGAAAAAAGAGTCTATCAGTAAGTACCTTAGTGAACTTACTGCTGATCAATCAACAGACTATAGTCTGTGGAGAGCTACCAAGTCTCTTAAGAGACCGATTGTACAAGACCCACCCATAAGACATAGTGATGGAACATGGATGAAGGATAGTAAATCTAAAGCCACTGCATTTGCTACATATCTAGCCAGCACTTTTACACCAAACGACCCAGTAGGTAATACACAACCTCTTGATGACATACAATACATAAACACAGAATATGAAATCTCACCTTCTACCGTAAGCGAGGTACAGCGCACAATAAAAAATGAGATAAACCCTAAAAAAGCACCTGGATATGATTTGATCACAGGTATTTTGCTAAAAAATATTCCGCGCATTGCTGCTGTTAAAATAACACAGATCATAAATGCTGCGTTTAAATTGAAATATGTACCTCTGGCATGGAAAATCAGTGAAATAAAAATGATTCTGAAACCTGGAAAGCCAGAAAGTGAACTTACATCATACCGGCCAATATCTCTTTTACCGGTTCTGTCAAAATTATTCGAAAAAATACTGAACAAACGCCTTCTTTTAACTATACAGGAAAAAAATCTGATACCTAACCATCAGTTTGGATTCCGCTCACAGCATAATTGCATTGAGCAGGTACACAGAATTACTTCCCAAATTGAGAAAGCTATTGAAGATAAAAAAGTTTGCTCTGCCATTTTTCTTGACGTTTCTCAAGCATTTGATAAAGTTTGGCATGAAGGTCTGAACTTCAAACTAAAGAAAATTCTTCCTCAAAATCTTGCTGAAATTCTCGAGTCGTACTTATCAGACCGGTACTTCAGAATTAAGCAAGACGACAGTTACTCTGATCTCATGAGTGTAAAAGCCTCTGTACCACAAGGGAGTGTCCTAGGACCTATCCTTTATATTTTGTACACAAGTGACATGCCAAATGACAACATTAACACAATTGCCACTTTTGCTGATGATACAGCATTTTTAGCTATTGGTGATAATACACAAGATACTACTTCAGCACTGACTCAAACCATTTCCAAATTTCAAAGATGGACGGAAAAATGGAGAATCAAAATCAATGAAAGCAAATCAGTTCATGTAGATTTCACGAATAGAAATCTGCCTTACATGCCAATTTACTTAAATAACACAGTGATTCCATATTCCAATCAAGCTAAGTATTTGGGTATGACCCTAGATGCAAAACTAAAATGGAAGGAACATGTTAAGAAAAAACGCGAACAATTAAATATAAAATTCAGAAAAATGCACTGGCTTCTCGGTAGAGGTTCAGCCCTACCAATAGAAAACAAGCTCTTGCTTTACAAACAGGTACTTAAACCTATATGGACCTATGGTATCCAACTATGGGGGTGCACAAGTCCATCCAACCGACTCATAATAGAAAGATTCCAAAATAAAGTTCTACGGAGCTCAGTCAATGCTCCATGGTACATACGAAACGATGACCTACATCGGGACCTGAAAATTGAGACAGTCAAAGACTGTATGAATAGATTTGCCTTGAGTCATCAAAAAAGGCTAGAGGAGCACCCCAATCCCGAGACCGTCCATCTTCTTAGGATTGAAGACCTCACCAGACGTTTGAAGCGGATAAAACCACATGAACTAATTAATTAGGTACTTTCCTCTGGTAACCACCCAACAGCCGAGTCTGCTTATGTCCATGTACATAAGTTATTTTAATTTACATTAGTAGTTTAAGATTAGAATAAAAATATTTATTAGTTTTAAGAACTAGATTGTATTAATAAATTTAGTCCCCAAGGACTCTGTTTAATAAAAAAAAAAAAAAAAAAAAAAAAAAAGATATACTGTCAAAAAGTTCAATTGCATTCATCTAGCGTAGCTTATCTACATCTTAATATCTCTATATATAAAACAGAAAAAAGGACTACCTACCTACCTACCTACCTATGTTTGTTTGTCCGGAGTTGTTTAGCCAAAACGGTAAGAGATAGCGAAAAATGTCTCAGAATCGACCCCCCCAAAACCATTATCGCTTTGTCCAGAAAAATTATAAAAAGTTCAAAAAGGCATTGCTGTCCAGCAGTACGGCCATGCCTTAGTAAATTTGAAATTTAGTCCCGTTGCAAAGCACGGGCAAACGGCTAGTTATAATATATGATCAAATTGTCTAATTTCTGAAAAGTAAAAAAAAAAAAAAAATGGTATTAGTAACTACAACTTCAGAATAACCAGGATATCTATCTGTATAAGGTCCGTTGCACCTCGATGTCCACAGATCTCTATAAACCAACAAGAACCAGTTGCTCCCTAGTAACCTGAGCCAATGCCAGAGCTCGAGCATATAATTGGTTTGTTTACACAGAGAACTAGTTTTTGTTGATATTTATCAAAACGTAAACAAACAATCAATATGGCCATACCTTCCTGTTCTTGTAATGGCTTCTTTAACTTCTCATCTGAAGATGTTAGGTATATATTTATTTTTTTCACCTGAAGATATTTTGAATTCCATTTGTGTGACCGGTAGATTTTTTAGTCTCCATTGAAATGAATTGAATTGATTTATTTATTGATTTGTTTACATAGAGGACTGGTTTATTTACATATTTATCAAAACGTAAACAAACAGTCAAGATGGGAATAGTAATGGCTACTATTCCCTCGCCTGAATTCTTTTTGTGTGACTGGAAGATTTGAAGTCTTCATTGAAAAAAATTTAGTTACTGGTTTGTTAATTATTATTTTATGTATTTTTTAGGTCTACTCTGCTTTATTGTTGGGTTGGCTTCTTCATTAATTTCATTATAGATTTTTGTGATTGGTAGATTTATCCTTTTTCTAAGATTCTTTGATTTGGATCGAGGGTACTATATGGAAAGATTTTTTGTTCTTGATATTTATCAATATACTTTGATATGTGTAAAGCATTTGATATTTTCCTCTCAAAAATAATCTACCCAAAAATTGCAGAAATTCTCCTCCAATAATGTATGGACTTGCTGAAATTGTTAATAAGAAATGAAAAAGTGTGAAAATTTACCAAGATCACACCTAGGAAATAATTGGTAATTAGCTAGTAGATGACACCACAACCAAATAGGTAATTAGTAATTAGGTACCATATTATACATATATTATAATCGAAATTATCATCTTTAAAGCTTTCAAAGGGCACGGACCCTGAACTGTTACAGTTCTCTTTTTTAATAAATGTTCATTTAAAAAACCTTTGAAAGAGACGAAGAAGGTTTGTTGACAAAGCAATGTTTTTTTTCTTAGTTTTTATTATTAGCATTTATTATAGTGTGCTAATAAAAAAAAAAAACATACATAATATTATTAACATAGTAGATAAAATAATAAATTATACAAATTTAGAATGCTAGAATATATACCCAATCTCAAAATTAATAGTTACCATATTTGTGTTAATCACTTTCGTGTTATCACAACTACTCAAACTTGCTTTATTAAATCAACGCTGAAACCTAGACTTGAACGCTTGACCTCCAGGTTAAAAGTCCGCCGCCTTATCGTTCGAGCTACTGAGAACGGTATTGATCGAGATACTCAAAGTTTATAAAAGAAATTGAAACTGTGTAAAAGAAAAAGTGTAAAGAAATGTTTCACTAATAGATATGTATTTCTAATATCATTATTATTCAACACTTTATTCTTATTTATTTTAACAATAATTATTTTAACAATAAAAATGGAAACAATATATACAATAAAAATAAGATAGAAAAATATATAGAAACATATGTATGTCCTAACTATAGGGCGGGGTTATTGCCTATGGCAATCTCTTCCACTCAACCCTATATTGTTCATTAACACCCTGTGTTAATAGTTTTATATGCACACAATTGTACATAGATATGAGTAATTATTTACTATAATTATTTAGTAGTTACACATACCTATACACTATACATAGACAAAACTAATATAAACTCTTCTCAAACGTCATGAAGATCATCACACTCATGATAAGTCTTTCTATAGAATGCCGAAGATCTAATTATTACGCCAAAGAGAAATGTTGATAATCCTAACAAACAGATTAACAACAACAAGAAAAAGTAATAATAATAAGAAAACAATACCAGTAAAAACATTATCATCATAGTTATCATTAGTATAAAACATATTGTCTTTAATGATATAGTTAGTACAATTATTGGGCTTGAATTTGAAGCGAGTAGTGGTTGTGCATTTGGCCAATTTTCTGTTCAATTCTATTTATTGTAAAGACATCCACCCTTCAGTGAACTAGTTACATCCTCTAAACTTTTTTTTTTTAACGAGGGGAAAATTTTTCCAAGGAAACAGTGAACCCGATACGCAAATAGCAAACAAAACCGAACACAACCTAGGTTGTCATAATTAAGCTAAGCCAAACCTGAACAACAAGGAAAATGTTGCTTAACCTAGGTGACTGATAGATTTGAGGTGGACTAAATATTGTTATTTACTAAAGGTGGTGGGATTATTCACATAGGCAATTGCCATTGCCATAGGCAATAACCCGCCCTTTAGTTAGAACATTTATGTGTTTTTATATCTAACTAGCGGGCTGTCGCCCGCTTGCTGGCCGAGGCATGGCCGTGAAAATAAAAAATCCTTTTTCGCCAATGGCAGGTGTTGTAGTGGGAATTTCGAAAAATCCCGTCTTATTGCACATCTAGACTATAATACAAAGCTACCTACCAAATTTCAGCTTCCTAGGACTTACGGTTTGGGCTGTAGAGCGATGATCAGTCAGTGGTCAGTGACTTTGACTTTTATATATTAAGATAAAGTGTGTAATAATAATAAGAATACCAAAGGCATTCACTCACTTTTTAATTCGGGTTTAACGCCGCTTTCAACTGCATGGTCCTATCACGACGGGGGTGTTACCTTCCGTTAACCTCACCCAGCCGGAGTTGGGCCGAAATGCCAGCATCACGAAGTCTTCACCTCGCTGGACGTTGCTTAATTTCGGTGATCCTACGAGAACCGGTGCATTCAACGCGTCATCGACGCTGACATACACCTATCTCTCATCAGTATTATCAGCAACCTGTCTCATTTTTTAGAATAGATAAGGCTAATTCAAGATTCGTAGTGTTGGCACGAGTATACCCACATAATATGACTATAGGTATGTATTCTAAATCTAATTTTTTCAGCTCCTCAAATTAATGATGATCACTAGAAGCCGCGCGTCTTTTACTTTGGCGGCAAACCCGTT
>CM044964.1:10129391-10237055 GCA_024516035.1 Bactericera cockerelli
TTTGGCGGCAAACCCGTTTGTTCTTTTAGCTCTCATTACAATACGTATAATTACACGCTTACATAAACATATTGAACATAAACATGAGGATCATATTGATGTGTACTATACCGGGTCGCTCACGAACCGTTGAATTGCCCCTGTTTCAGTTGTACATTTTTTTTGTCCTGTATAATAATAATATGGTCAGATTTAATAAAGGTCGGTGTGATAATTGGGGCTTCTCTTGTGGAACTCCAAACGGTTTTTCATTAATAAATATTATTAAATAGAAGTAATAATGACAAAGAAATAGATAAATCTGGAAATTTTATTTACAAGAATTTGTTAAAAATTTATTTTATAATTTGGGACTTCAATTTTTTTTTTTCTCTCATCATCATCATAGGGTGGCGTCATCGTGGTAGCCAGACAGTGGAGTAATTTTTCTTTTCAAGTTCAGTTTTTCTTTTGTGTCGCTTTCATTGGTTAAAAAGTATAATCTGCATTATTATAATCGTCATAACAATAACTAATGCATTGTTCGCGAAATCAGTCTAAACAAAAATCAAATCATATTGAATCAGTCGGTCGAATTCATTTTTTGCACGGTAACAAATATTAATTTCATATAAATGTAACGTTTGGTCTTCCTTGTAGCAACTTCCTTTAGATTTAAGGCCTAAATATAAAACAGGATTAATTTTATTTAAGAAGAGCTAGACCCTCCCTCAAGTCGGAGTTTCAACCAATCACAGCGCACTATAGCCCAACTTGAGGGACAGCCTGGCTTATCCTACTTTTAAACCTGTTCTATAATTCGGCCTATGATTTCCATACGTTCCGTTTTGTTTATCTTAACTTGATGTGTTTACACTCGTAGTTTGGGAGTTTTGATATCATTAGTTGATAAGGAAAGTGTAATTATTTTATACTTTTGTGGTCAATGTGTTGTCCGATTCGAACTCTTAAAATCGTTATGTCTATTCTGATCAAATCAGTTGTTACAAAGAAAACTTTTATTATTTAAGAAAATAGCGCGTGTGTCTTGGGTACCATTCCAAGTGTGTGAAGTTCGAAGAAATATTTTATTTGCAAAAAATATAGTAATGTATAATGTTAAATGATATTGTAGATCTATTGTGACCAAAGTATAGAAGACTTTTTATACATCTGGGTGGATGTGACCTCTCTTTGATTTCCAAGTCCCTTTATAACAGAAAATGTCTTGTTTTCTATTTCCCTTGCAAGATCCCAGGTTCAGTTGGATTAGTTTGTATCATGTTTCTTTTATTCTCATTTTGTGGCCGAATTCTTATGTCTTCGTTGTTTCAAATGACAATTTCGGAATGTTGGTATGCATTCTTTGTTCTGTAAGATCATCTTTGTCTTCGGATCTGTGATTAAAATTAATGCTATACAAGACTGATCCAACCAAACCTACAATAATTACTGTGATGGGTTTATTGACGATATTGATGACAATGTTGTTCTTCCAAGTTCGGCGAAGATACTAAAACACATTTAATCATTTTTTTTATGTATATTTTTTAAGGAGATGCAATAATACTTACATACTTATCAGTCTTATTACTCACCTATGTATAGGTAGTAAAACATTATTACTATCAAAAGTATCATAACCCTAACAGCTTTTACTAGTTCCTTTTTCCATAAAAAATGTTTGATTGAAATGACTGCCCATATAATTTAATTTATAATTTATCACCTTCCTATCCTTATATTCTTTTTTTTTTTGGCCATCCAAAGAGGCAAATTTTGCACTCTTCGGCGAGGTTGTCAGATGAAAAAATAAATAAATGTTAAATCAATTTCGATTATCATTTCTAATTCTAAGTAACATGGTGACAGACTACCTTTATAATTTATGG
Organism: Bactericera cockerelli; assembly: GCA_024516035.1. NCBI lineage: Eukaryota > Metazoa > Arthropoda > Insecta > Hemiptera > Triozidae > Bactericera > Bactericera cockerelli. Next base: position 10,131,263 of record CM044964.1, read on the forward strand.
CGTTCCTATCTTTATATTCTTTTCGTTTTTGGCAATCCAAAGAGGCAAAATTTGCACTCTTCAACGAGGCAGTCAGTTGGAAGAAAAAGTATTAAATCCATTTCGATTGTCATTTCTACGTAAAGCTTTCTTTCTGAATTTCGTTCGAGTAAGTCATGCGTCCCACTTGGACAACTGGTCTGGATGTTTTATTACAATCAGGAATTCGGGCAGGATGACTCATGGCGCGAGGAATTTGATTCTGAAAGTCTGGGAGAACCTCCATCTGGTCTAATTGCTACAGGCATGCCAATGATTGAGACGGATCTTGCATACGTAATTTTCCATCCAGAGTAGAAATAATAATAATTTCATGTCCATGAGAGAGGGAGGAAAATATACAACTTAATGGAGACTTTTTGACAGTAAGAAAAGAAAAGAGAGATGTAAAGTAGAGAAAAAACAAAAATTAGATAAGGAAAAAAGAAGAAGATGAAACAATACAAAAAGCGGACTAATTATATTGAAAATATTTTTAGGAGAAGTGAAGCAGAGAAACCGGAGTGAAAATTAGAAAAGTAAAGAAGGAAAAAGCAAAACAAGGAAAGCCAAGGAAGATATAGGCTGAAAGAGGATATTAGAAAATGAAGAAGATAAGAACCAAGATTGAAAGTTTGAGAAGAGAACTAGATTTAAAATAAAGAGAACCAGAGATCACAAATATTATGAGAAGCGAAAATTTAAAAATAAATAAAAAGCTATAATAAATATCAGAAGATATCTAGGAGGTATTCTTGAAAAAAAAAATCATTCTGAACATAAAAGAGAGCAATATTAGCAAAAACCAACCGAGAAACATCAATTTATTTATTTAATGTTGAGATGGTTGTTATGCTTCATGACACACTTCATACAGTGGACATTTTTATTGAATGGTGTTGAAAAATTGGTTTTTACAATAGCTTTGTTTTCATTTTGCATACTAAACGGAGTGTACCCTAAAGTGACACACCTTATTGTGATACGTAAAGCTCATCGAAACACAATTGTAAACTTTTCAAACATGGGAATAACTAGATTATCTAGTCATAGTAAGCTGACAGTCTGAATAAAGTACTACTAATGGTACTTAGTCAAAACCATTTCTCTTAAAAATATCAGTGATTAGCAGCAGTGTTATTATACTCACAAATATGTTAAACATGGTGTTGTTAGTTATTATACTCACAATAATGTGTTGAACATAGTGTTGTTAGTTATTATATACTCACATATGTGTTGTAAATATTACACGGATACTCATTCGGTGACACTCGACTACATCAAAAGCTTTCGCGGCGTCTAAGAACAGCCAACTGGTTGTATGTTTGCGGTTCTTGAGGATGGTTTTCTAGCCCGCTGTACCGATGGTGTTATCCCGGTTGCGGTTTTAACAAGAAATGTTTACTTGAAAATAAGCTGGAGCTAGAAAAAACTAGAGTGAGAAATATTATCAGTGATATCACTAATCTGTTGTGGGCTTTTGGTAGGAATACAAGGAGTGGATTGGAGATGATTGAAGTCCTATAAAGGGGTTGAATGGTATAGATTGCTTTAAGCAATAATCCCGCCCTTTGTGATTTATGTAAATAAATAGTTTTCTACTACTGCTAATACTACTATAGAATCGAATTTTCGAAAAAATGAATACCAAAACGTTCTGTGCCCAAATTACGGACCAAGTCCGAGGCATGGCCCTATTCCTAGGGGGATCCATTGATAAAATAATGAACGGTTCTACGGATCTTGAAAAACACCTAAAAAACACGAAACCGGGGATTGGGAACGTTAACTATCCAAAAAGATTCGTAAAAACTAGCGCGAGTGCAGTAAATCGATGGTTTTGTTCGCCAAACCGAGGTGGCAAAACCCTCGATTTACTGTACGACCGCTAATTTGACGAATCCTTTTGGAACTAACGTTCCCAATACCAGGTTTCGTGTTTTTTTAGGTGTTTTACAACATCCGTAGAACCGGTCATTGTTTTATCAATGGATCCCCCTCGTCGGAATAGGGCCATGCCTCGCTCGGGCTTGGTCCGTAATTTGGGTACAGACCGTTTTGGTATTCATTAGAAGACTCGCGCTTTAACCAAAGTACGAGCTAACGGCTATTTCTCCATCATTTCAAACAACGATTGCATTTTTCATAACCACACCGCGCTAAAGCCTTGCTGGTCCAGACCTTCGAAGTATTATTCTGTATTACCGATGTGGATCCATTGATACCTTATATATAATAGATAGTATAAAAAAAGATGACTCGCGCTTTAAGGCTTTAACCAAAGTACGAGTTAACGGCTAGTTCTGCACATTTCAAACAACGCGCGATTGCATTTTTCATAACCGCATCGCGCTAAAGCCTCGATCGTCCGGTATCTCTGTGAAACTCGTCAAAGCAGCGTCTGGCATCGCTGGAAACGATGGCATGATAAATCGATCTCTTAATTAGACAGGTAAATGAGCGGGTGAGGTGATTTAGGTTCCCTTTGTCGGGCGCGCGGGTTCCCAGAGCCACATGAAAGAGAACATCATGATCCACAGGCACCCGGGAGGTGGCACAACCAGAAATTGGTAACGTCAAATTCTGGGTACAGGGTGTTGCGGGAAGTCGGTGGGTACTGTACTGGTTACGTTGCGTAAAGAATTGGAATGTGCAGTGGGATTATTTTTGTTATCAATAGTTTTGATTTTGTGATTGAAAGATTTGATTTGGTTTTTGAAAGTTTTGATATGAGAGAGCGAAGCGACCTCACTAAGGGTGGTTCTGTTTTAACTTGCATACTAGACGATTTGGCTTTCGTTTGTCTGTGTGTCTGTTGGTCTGTCTGTCTGTTCCGCGATAACTACCGACTGGATTCTTCAAAATTGATGAGATTTTGTATACATGTTGATTGAGGTCCTAGAATACGACCCAAAAACCTATAGTATGTCTCTGGTTTTGATTCTTTCGAATCGAGCGGTAGATCCTGTATGAAGATGACGGCTAGGCTAGGTATAATCAGGTTAAAGTGATTGATAGCAACCCAGTAGAGATCTCGAGAAAAATAATACATCAACAGTTAGACAATCCAGAGTTTATGATATCAAAATGGTTCAAGATTAGCTTCATCTGATTCTCTGAATGAACAAGATCTAATCAGAACGATGGCGACTAGTTATCTGGGATCTTGGATCGATCAATCCCTTCTTTTTTTTTTTTTTTGGTATTTAGGATATAGGTATTCCAAAATTATCATAATTTCATCTTAATCATAATATCTCTTATAATTTTCAAGTGAGCTTTTTCACATAATACTTATGTAGGTACCTATCTTGTATCAAAAAATAATCTATACTTATAAAAGAGAGTTTCACTGACTGACTGACTCATCACTGTTTCTCCGAACGGGTAAGTCCTAGGAAGCTGAAATTTGGTAAGTAGCTTTGTCTTATAGTCTAGATGTGCCAAAAGACGGGATTTTTCGAAATTCCCACTACAACACCTGTCATTGGCGAAAAAGGATTTTTGCTTTCACGGCCATGCCTCGGCCCGCAAAGCGAGCTACCGCCCGCTAGTATTATCATAAAAACAACTTGAATTTCTTGAAGTAACAGAAAGTAAACAATAATAGGTATTGTCTACAAAACAAGAGGTCTACCACAAAACAAGATGACTGTATCCCCTTAGTGTTGGGTAGTAGCATTAATATGTGTTACCTATTATACCTATTACGTACAATTTATACAATTATAATGCAAATAAATTACAAAATTACCTTTTCCCGCTTGTTCAATAGAAAGGTTGGACAAGTGTCTCGAAAGCAAAAGAACCAAAAGGGGGACTCTTTCTGTGAGAACCAAGTATCAAAAATCTCGGCTTCCGAGCAAATTGGGGCTATTACACCTGTCATCGGTCATGGGGTGACATTAACTAGAGCTAGAATTAATGAGCTTGAACCTGTGTAGTGAAGACATAACTAACGCACTAACTCTCTATAGTCTATTTATACAGTTTTTTTTTTTTTTTTTAATGAAACATTTGAATATGTCTAGGATTCAAATTTGAATCCTAGACATTATAATAATAATAATAATGCTTTTTATTTGTGTTATTATGTCACAATTTTAGTGGGTAGCGCAGAATCATAGGACTTTACCACTTTAATTTACAATATCTTGTATTATTTTTTTCCCACTGGTCGCTGCTTCACATTAAAGCAGCTACTCATTTTTCCTCACGAGGTATGAGTGGACCCCGAACATCCAAGAACAGAGCAGAAAAAATCCTCCCCCGCTGGGAATCGAACCCAGGTCACCATGTGTGCAATGCCTAGCGCGCTAACTCGCTCTGCCACAGTGACTACTGCCTAGACATTATAAAAGTGTTTCAATAATGACTTCACATAAGATGTCTAATATATATCATGTTAAAAAAAACGGTTTTTTTTTTTTAAACATACCTCAATACCTTCATCGACAGGCAACCTCACCGGAAATGACAACCTCACGTGTTCGGAAGGAACAGAATTTCCTTCGAAAAGTCTGCACCAACCAGGGATCGAATTCGGGATCTCTGGACTACGAGCAGTAGTCTTAACCGACATGCCAGTACGGAGGCTGGCGACCAGACATGAGATTGAATAAACTATAGAAGCCAGAATACCTCGTAACAATATCCAGGAGGATATCACTTCTGACAATGAACCTGTCAGCAGCACACATGCAACAAGGATAGAGTTAGGGTTGAATAATGGTCTAGGAGCTAGATGGAACTTCTGATCCCTGATTGTTAGGTGACCACTAACCGACTGGGTGGTAAATAGGACCAGGGGACTTTTAGATGATTAGGTGACGAATACAAAGGAGGACGGTAGTGACAGATCACTCGCCACCCGTAGAATAGTGGCCCCGGGGGTCCCTGAGATCCCACGGTGGAAAAAATAGAAAAGTAAAAGCAAAAAAAGTTATCATATTTGTGTTATTCACTTTCGTGATACCACAACTACTCAAACTCGCTTTACTAAATCTACGCTGAAACCGGGACTTGAATCACTGACCTCCTCGTTACAAGTTCACCGCTTTATCGATCAAGCTACTGAGGTAAATTGAAGAGTAAAAGTAAATATTATGACATCCATGAGCCCCAGTTGCAAAGTTGTAGCTAATGAACACATCAATAAAAATTTAATCATGAGCTTTACACAAAATAAATTTTAATATTTAACATTAGGTTATCTTCATATTTTCTTTCAATAATAAAAATGATTATCATAATTAAGTTAGACCAAAAGAAAATAACACAAATCGTTTGCGCCCTTATCAGAATTGGTGTTAGGAAGGACATCTAACCGTACGATCTGGAAGGAGTGCCAGAACCTAACAAACTCAACCATAAGGAGGTTTACCAATACCGACCCCAAGTAGGTTGACCAATACCGACCCAAGTAGCTTGACCAATTGGGAACAGGCACAATGAAATAAGAAGAGATATCACGATGAAAGGAGGGTGATTTATGAAGAGGACGTAAAAAATAGTTCAACCTGCGCCATAGAAGCCAAGATTTGCTACTCTCTTGTAAGGCTATTAGAAAACTGGACATGGATTCAGTGACTGTTCTGGTTTCAAATCCATCCATTATCATCATGGCGATCCACGTTCTGCAGTGGCTATTCCCGGTCCCACTGAGGCTGGGCATGGGCAAGGTCAATTTTAAAGCTGAATTGTTGGTCCTAGGAATTAGTTGTTAGTTGGTGAAACGCCCTTCATGATATGACCATATAGTTGAAAGCGACGTGAAACCCAAAAATTGAAATTAAAAAAGGGTTAAGTATCCTTGGTTAAGGCGCTTAACCTAGCACTCCAAGGGGGGGCACAAAGTACCCACACCTAGAAAAATGCTCGTAACTTTGATAATACAATACCAATTTGGCTGAAATTTCATGTAATTGTCAGAAATATTGTTTTCATAAAAGAAAAAAAAAAAAGGTTATTGTGCCCTGGAACCGCTTCGCATTACTTCAGGGACACCACCTTAACATCCATGCCGTTCAGGAACGAAATTTTCGGTTAGAAAATTCCGCTCCGGCCGGGATTCGAACCCGCAACCTACGAGTCAGTAGTCAAGCATGCTAACCACTAGACCACGGAGGTCGCTCAAACAATTTACTTACTACAAAGAAATTTTACTCAAAGTTTAGAAATAAGTAATAAGAAGTGTAAAAACCTGATTTCATTTGTTCAGAATTGATAAATTAGGAAAAGCCGTTAAATTGGCCTCAAATTAAGAAATTAGTAAAAGAGAAGTGTAAAAACCTGATTTTAATTTTCTTATTCATAAATAAAGAGAAACAATTGAAACTTTTAAATAAATCAAGATTTTTCTTTATTTTTCTATGTGGTACTTGTGCCCCCCCCTTGGAGTATCTGTTACCTAACAAAGCTTGGGAGTGCTAGGGTTAAGGCATGGTTAAGGCGCTAGTCTGGTAATACAGCTCATAACCTACCTGAGATAGGGATCCGTTAGTTCGAATACCACCCAATACATGAATTTTTCCCTAATTTATATGTGACCACATAATACTGAGATTCTGAGGGTTAAGTAGTAGAAAATGCTTTGAGCATTAACCTTGTCTGGAGGTTACCTTCTACTAAAGAGTAGTAAGTATTATTATTATAAGAGACGTCTAGTGAGTTTCGGAATGAGAGGGTGACATACCTCATATCCTGATAAAATTTAAGGTAGTACATCAACATGGATATATTTCTATTTTAGAACTTTAAGCCAATAAAATCGATCATACCTTTTCATTTCGATTAATCCATTTACCAAACCTACAAATAATAAAAAGAAGAAGAAGAAGTCTAAGAAGGAAAAATAATCAATCCACGTACATGTATTACCTACTCGTGTAAGTACAGAAAAAACCATGGCTATCTATCTATTCAAATCATTCATCACCTTTCTAATCAGTCCACAAAAAAACCAATGTCATTGATTAGTAATTTCATCGTCGAGACGAAAGACAAAGCGTCCGCCGCGCCGTTCTCGAGATATATCCGGAACTATCGCTTGTCCACGCTCCGTTGCCTCACATCTGAGGGATCTCGGTTCACAGCCCGGCGTCGGTCGCGGCTTTGTCCTGCAGGATCCACCGCGGCGTGGGTCATGTGACCCATGTGGGACACCGCCGACCTGCCAGGGACGGTCGTGGTGTTCGTTTTTTTTTTTTTTTTTTTTTAGTGAGTATTCTGTATTCAACATCAGTTTTTTATATATAAAAAAAAAGTTATCATATTTGTGTTAATCACTTTCGTGATATCACAACTACTCAAACTGGCTTTACTAAATCTATGCTGAAACCGGAACTTGAACCACCGACCTCCTGGTTACTAGTCCGCTGCCTTATCGATGAAGCTACTGAGATCGGTTAGTTTTTTATATACATAATTAGGTAAGTGCATGAAAAAAATACGTCCTAAGATAATTATTGCTACTGGTTTAGACTGACATTTTGGAATTTGGATCATGATAATGAGTGAGCTTTGCTAAGCACGAAATTCAAACACCATCCACACTCCAGCAAGTTTAGGCCCATGACGCGATTTTTCTTCGCAGCGTCAAAGCGGTACTTATACTTATTATAGGGTTGAAACACAGGGGACGCGCGAAGTGAAAGATGAGTTTTAACAGCTGCGTCGTCATCAAAAGCCGCGGTAGTATGACGCTTGGTATCTGCTATACCCGCCGGGAGATCGCTGCGGAAAAAGACGCTTGACGTTATAGCAGTACTCAAACGAGCATTGTTGGTAACACACCTTCTCGCCAGCAGGGATTTTCTCACTTGGTCCATTTCGTTATTTCAAAACATTTTCGAACGAAATGCATTCGAAAATACTTTGAAGGGTTCAAAAAGTGGTCCGAGTCTGCTGGTGAAACACATTCGCAAGATGGGTCTTGGAGGGAAAGCTCAGTGGTTAGATGCGGAAGGTCCCAGGTTCATAACTCAGAGCTGTCGAAAAAAATTGTATTCATAATCTGGTATTTTGGTCACTGTTGTTTACTTGTGTTGTAAGGGATTGGAAGTCTGGTTAATGGACTATAAACAGGGAGTAGACCAGCATTGGCTTGGTTCTGGGGGCCCTTGTCAATTATTAGCCTCCTTGGAAAGACAGTGGTAGAAGTGCTGAGTCATTCCTCCACTGTCTGGCTACCATCGTTTTCGATGACGCCACCCTATGATGAAGGGATACCTTTCGGTGCGTTCGTGTTGATCCAGCACCTTAATGGGAAGTATTCTGTCACTTCTCGCCCATCAGAGGGGTGGCATACCTCGGTATGAGCAAGCTACTACACAAACCACAAGCGTCCAGTGGCTGTTTCTTTATGGCTATACGATAGATATGAAACCGACTTCAGTGAATTGATCGATAAGGCGGCGGACTTGTAACCTGGAGGTCGGTGGTTCAAGTCCCGGTTTCAGCGTAGATTTAGTAGAGCGAGTTTGAGTAGTTGTGATATCACGAAAGTGCGATTAAAACAAATATGATAACTTTAAACACTAACTTGTTGAAACACTAACTTGTTGAAAAAATCGACTTCGCTCCAAATCAGCGTCCGCTGTTCAATACCAGGCCTGGTGGTTAATCTTGTCAAGATATTGGAGATCAGTTGTCATTCCGTCACGTACATATGTGACGTCATCTGCCCGTACAGGATGTTTAAAAAGTTGTCCTATTATTGATTAATACAGGGTGCTCCGGCGTTACAACTGCTAATGTGTTATTACATAATGTATAATATGGTATACATTGAACTGAAACTAATGTTTTGTTTTTAATTAAATATAGTGTCTTTAGAGGTGCGAGTATAAGCATGCGCGGATATAGCCCTCTTGTACGGGGGGGGCACAATCGCACAATATACCTAACTAGCGGGTTGCACCCGCCGCTTCGCAAGCCTATCACATGCACACATACACACACACATAGACACACAAATTTCAATATTTTTCGTGTCACCCATCCATTTCTTGTCCTTACTGGAACTCAAGAATGGCTCATCAGAATTTCGCGATCAATATGTCAACCCTTGCAAAAACACTCTCGCTTTGAGTTGATAGTTCGTCACGACATATTTCGAGAAAAAATGTCATTCAGGTCAAAAAAGCGTAAACACTTTTTGTTTACCCATCCATTTTATGTCCTTACTCAACGTAGCTCAAGAACGGCTCATCAGAATTTCGTAATTGATATCTCAAATGAAAACTTGAACTCTTTTTGAGTTTATATCCCGCCGCCGTGGCGCCGTCACGACAAATTTTGAGAAAAAAAATGTCATTTCGGTCGAAAAATGTGATTTTTTTGTGTCCCATCCAATTTTTGTCCTTACTCCGTTTAGCTTAACCCTGGAGATATATTCCTGATCCAAATAGACCTATAGGTGAAATTTCAGGTTTCTCGGACAATCTGTGTGGATTTGACAACTTTTTTCTTAAGTTATTTCTTATTGGTCTTAGAATTGGGAATTATTTTGGGTCCCGTGCCCCCCTAACTTATTGAGATTTTTTTATTTACGGGATTAGTCTTAGAATTTGGAATTGTTTTGGGTCACGTGCCCCCCTAACTTATTGAGATCTTTTTTTTTACGGGATTAGTCTTAGAATTTGGAATTATTTTTGGTCCCGTGCCCCCCTAACTTATTCAGATCTTTTTTTTAACGGGATTAGTATTAGAATTGGGAATTATTTTGGGTCCCGTGCCCCCTAACTCATTGAGATCTTTTGTTTTTACGGGATTAGGTATAATGCAATTTGAGAAACACCGCTTACCGAAAAAATCTGGGGGGCACATGCCCCCCGTGCCCCCCCCTATATCCGCGCATGAGTATAAGCGATTACCTTTGTGTATGAATTCATCCTGAAATATGAACCTCTACACAAAAAGTCGGGGAGAATATCTAAGGCAGTAAATTGTGAGTAACCCTAATAACTTTTTTGTGGATCCTGGACATCCAACATACGCATTAGTAGATATTTTTTACCCAGCCGAGATTCGAACCCAGATCCTGGTGCGTGCACCGTACAACTCTAGTGCGCTACACCACTACACTAGTAACTGATAGGATAGTATATACTTTCTCATATAAATTAATATGTACTTATGTATATACCCACTGGTTGCGTTTCTTTGATTCACCGCCGTGTGAGGTATGGTGCGGAGGACCTGCCCGTTAGTCGTGAGAGGGGATTTGCTCACCCCAAGAGATCTCTTTTTTACTATGAAACAATTTTTTTTTTTTTTTTAAAAGGTAAATATGCCCCGGAACCGCTTTCGCATTACTTCAGGGCACTTTACCTTTACATCCATGCCATTCCGGATATGGAAAATTTCGGTCAGAAATTTCCGCTCCGGCCGGGATTCGAACCCGCAACCTCCGGGTCAGTAACCGATGCTCTTAACCACTGAGCCACGAAGGTCGACACCAGATGTTGACTTATCTCTAAGTTTAAATACAAATTTAAAATACAAGACGACATATTATAAGTACTTTTATACAGGGTGTCCCAGATTTCATAATCTTCTAAAATATCTCGAAAACAGCTTTGAATTTTGTGACGTAAAAGTTAGTTTTAATCACTTTCGTGCTATCACAACTACTCAAACTCGCTTTATTAAATCTACGCTGAAACCGGTACTTGAACCACCGACCTCCAGGTTACAAGTCCGCCGCCTCATCGATCAAGCTACCTACTGAGGTCGGTGAATTTTGTGATGGTTTTTTGAAAATTAGAATTTTAAGTAGATTGAATTTTAGAATTTTACGTAGATTGAATTAGAATTTTACATGGTAACCCAGGTCACCATGCGTTTAATGCCTATAGCGCTCTAACTCACTGGGCAACGGTGACTACTCTGATCAGTTTACTGTTTGCGACTAACGTCCAGAACAATTATCCTGAGAAGGTGATCACACATAGTTAAGCTCTAAAGCTTCGTCCTGCATAGCCCATCTAAAATAAAAAGACCTTAAAATGAGTCTTTATATTTTTATAGTAATTATTTTTATCTGGCTAAATTGAGCTTTTTACACTCCAAGTTTGATTGAAAAAAAAAGAGCTCTTTACTTTTAAAGTCAGGTTAAATTCAATTGAGCTCTTTACAGTGCAACTCCAGCTGAAATTATTTGTGAACTTTAATAGACTTTAAGTTCGGGTAAAATTAAAATACAAAATTGACAATATACCTACAACAGGAAAAAAAATAACAACATGTACATAAAATATACACAGATGTCCTAACTATTAAAGGGCGGGGTGTTTGCCTATGGCAATCTCTTCCACCCAACCCTTAATTTTTACCTATAACACCCTTCAATAGGTATTTCGTTTACTCCGCGGTCCATATAGTATAATAGCTTTTTCTTTGTGTTATTATGTCACAATTTTAGTGGGTAGTGCAGAATCATTGGACTTTACCACTTTAATTTACAATATCTTGCATTATTTTTTTGCCTAAGATTCTGCCACTGGTCGCTGCTTCACATTAAAGCAGCTACTCATTTTTCCTCACGATGTATGAGTGGACCCCGAACATCCAAGTATAGAGCAGAAAAAATTCTCCCCCGCTGGGAATCGAACCCAGGTCACCATGTGTGCAATGCCTAGCGCGCTAACTCGCTCTGCCACAGTGACTACTTTTATATAATTAATTCGGTAGGTATATATACTTTTATATACTCGAGGTGCAGTACATAGAACTGGACCAAGCCCAGCCCCCTGTTGCACTTCTTGCTGCACTCGGCTGCATACTCACTCGTCCTTGCTGCAGACTCCTCCCCCTTGTCCTTGGACCTCTGCGGTGGTCGAGACTTGCAGTGTGCGGTCCGGGGTTCGAGAACACTTGAGTTCGCAATTTAGACGGCTGAATTTTCAAAACTTTATTATTCAAAATAAAGTTGCCACGGCGCGGCGGTACAGAACAGACGGTCAGTTTTGGTACATAGGGACCTACTTTTTTTTCCAAAGATTATAGAACCCACTACCTAGTTATATCTACCTTTTTTGAAAGTAGTAGAAATCGTTTATAACGACACCGTTTATAACGAACAATCGGCTATAGCAAACAAAATCTCCGGTCCCTTGGAGTCTTATGGAAAATTAACATTGGTATCGTTTATAACAAACATCGGCAATTAGGAACAATATCGGCTTTAGCGAACAAATTTTCAAGTCCCGTGGCTACTTTCTATCGGTTATAACGTACAAAATTCATTTTGATGCTGTGTGAGTAAAACAGAAACCATGTTTAGTTATGCAGGTCTTTGTCAAGGAGTAGATGAGTGACCTGTCTAATTTAGATCATTTTATTAGCACCTCAAAGTTAGTATTGTTTCAGATTTTGAATTAGTGGATGTAGGAATTGATATTTTCAATATAAACTCCTGTTGAAATAGATAGGTTTATTTTTAGTTAAGTAATAATTTAGTTATAGTTTAAGTAGGTCCGCGTGTTATAAAAATGGATTCGCATTCCGTAAATTAAAAAAAAAAAAAAAAAAAAAAAAAATGATTGTACCTACATTCATACATAATTGTACATTTTTCATGTCTTACGAAGTTCCCTTATAACGTACATTGTTCTCTACAAACGATACATATCGGATATAGTGAACTTGTTCCTTATAGGCGATATATCGGTTATAGTGAAAATCGGCTATAAGGAACAAATCTGTTAGGTCCTTTGAAGTTCGTTATAAACGATTTCTACTGTACTTGGTATAATGAATAGGTAAGTTTACTAGAGTTGTTTTGTTTGCATAAGGGCGATTAATTTAATTTGAATAAGAAATTAATATATTATATTTTTTTCTTTTGGGTGATTCCATTACTTCTATAAAGAAAGTAATAATAATAGGTACTTTCTATACCTTATAGGAAATAGAAAGTAAAAGAAACCCCCTTCCACTCTTTTTTCTCTCTATCTGTCTGTCTGACTCTCTCTCTCTCTCTCACTCTCTCTCTCTCTCTCTCTGTCTCTCTCTCTCTCACACACACACACACTCTTTCTTTGTCTCTTCTGTTTTAGCATCGTCATCTCTTTCTAATAATATACCAGTGTGAGGTCTTCATTTTATACGAAACTGGTGAGAATACCTTCCCATATTTCACAGGTTCGAAAATGATACATAATTGTGTGAGCACTTGGAAACAGAATTGCACAGAGCTTGCTCTGAAATACAAATTCAGTTCGGGTTCATTTCCATTTCGCCAGCACCACCATCTTTAAAATCTAATATTTCTTTTACATGGGTATTTTGTGCTAATAAGGTGGTGGTGTTGGCGAATAAGACCCATTCACTTCCCAGAAAAATTGAGGTGGGACAGCAGCTGTGCCTCATTCCAGAAAACACTCTCAGTCTAAAATACCGAAATTCCCCTTTCGTCAAATTTCGTACAAATGACCCAATCAGAATGTGTTGCTTACCCAAATGAACCATTCAGAATGCAGTTGAAATGCAGATTTGAGATTATGAGAGTGAGAAAGGTTTCTGGAATGACTAGGTCCTCTCAAAGTGTAGGTTTTAATATTATGTTTTACCTTTAAATAATAATATTTCATTTCACTCCAGAAATTTCACATGGACGACCGAGGAGTTCCTTCAAATCTGATAACCTGCTTGGCGTTTTGCAGCACTACATCTTGGAGGCAGAAACAGATTCTCAACCACAAAAAAACTCCTCGTGTTCACACTCCCAGAACTCGCCTCTAAATGGAACCGAACCATCGGCACCCTATCATTATGTCATTAGGACTCGGGTTTCTCAATCGGTGTTTCAGATCTTCATGAGTCCATTTGGGCTCATGAAGATTCCTTTGTTTCCCATACATTTGACTGTGATTCATTCCCTTTTCACACACTGCACCTCCATCAGGTGCTTATTATTTTTTAACACTTTCTACTAGGTGTTTTTTTTTTATCTCTATAAGGACCCTGTCACAATCATTCCGACTAGCCGACTACATGTTATATTATTATTATAGACGGGTTAAAGTTCCACAAGAGAAACACCAAATATTACACCAACCTCTAATGCTATGCTAAACACCATGCCTCAGAGGTCAGAGGAATAGTATGCAAAGCGAGCTTGATTATTTTTCTTTTAGAAAACATTTAATTTTAAATAAAACATGATCAACATTATTAATACCTCTATTAGATCTAATGTGACGAGTTGATTCTATTTGGTTTTAACGTCCTGATTTGAGGTAGGTAGTCAGGACAGGAGTTTTACCCTCTATTCGCTGGAAATCGTAACAGCTACCCACATTGACCTCACCCAGCCTGGGTAGCACCGGAATTTCCAGCCTCACGTTCCAAGGGAGCCGAATTTTGTGTCAGAAAATTTTGCCCCAACCGGAAATTAAACTCGGGATCTCTGGACTACGGGTAGTAGTCTCAAACTTTACGCCACGGAGGCTGGCTACTATAGAGAGTCTGGCCTAATGGCTTTGTGATCTGTTTACTCAACCCATCACGTAGAACGACCTAGTTGTAATATGTATAGTAGGGTTTGATGATTTGAAAGATGAGAGAGCGGCCAGTGTAGTTTGTGGAAATAAAAGATCAGTTTAGTTTTGACCACCGTACTGGTATGTTATTCCTGTCTTAGAGACATTTCATTGGCGACGAGTAAAGTTTGATTATGTCAAGTGTCATTTGTAACATAAAACCTTTTGTGTGTGGTGGTGATGAGTGCTCAATTGCTCAAAGATGGACCAGATGGATAAGATCCATCGAGTTGTTTTTCACTGCGGAAAATATTACGGATTCAATGAATTATTCAAGGAAAAGAAAAGTTACACGTACGAGAGAAATGTTTTCAGAAAGATGAATCAAAACGATGGAGAGTCAACTTCACAGTTCGTCATGAGACTTAAGACTCAAGTGAAGAATTGTGATCCAGAACACTATGGTGAGAATGAAATGATAATCGATCAAGTGATTGAAAAGTCTACATCGTCTGAGTTGCGGCGGTTGCTGTTGAAGGAAGGTGACAAGCTGACAATTGAGAAACTGCTAGAGGTAGCTAGGACACTTGAACAATCAGAGAATCACGCGCGTGCAATAGAAGGTAAACTTGACCCTAATTATATGATTTCTAAAGTAAAAGAAATGCATAGCAAAATATCGAATGATAGAGGCAAATACTGCTCAAAATGTGGGTTATCTAGTCATTGGAAGTCAGACAAATCCTGTCCTGCTCAAGAAGCAAGATGTTTAAAATGTGGTATTGTAGGACACTATTCAAGATGTTGTAAAAATGAAACCAATGCGAAACGGCATGGATATCAAAAGCAAGTGAGACAAGTAGAACTTGAATCAGATAGCTCTCAAGATGAAAACACTTTTTCTGTATTCACTGTGATATCAAAATCCGATATGATGAACATAACTTTGAAAGGCCAAGTCAATATAAAATTTCTAGTTGACAGTGGGGCTTCTGTCAATATTTTGAATTTCGATTCGTGGCGTTACCTTAAACGCAAGAATCCTTCTCTGTTTTATGAAGAGACAGGAAAGAAGCTATTTGCTTATGGCAGTGATACACCTTTACCCGTCATAGGTAAACTAGAGTGTGACATTTCCATTTCAAATGGGACAAAGCTTAAAAATGTGAAATTCTTCATCTGTCAAAGCAATGGTGTACCCTTGTTGAGTGGTGACACGGCGAAAAAACTTGGCATTTTGAAAATAGGCATACCTATTAATTCAGTTGAAGGTAAGTCACAACCCTCACCTTTATCATTGGAATCCGTACGAGAAAAATTTGCTTCTGTTTTTTCTGGAAATGTTGGTAAATTAAAAGACTACCAGCTCAAGCTCATGATTGATGAGAAGGTTGCCCCTGTTGCTCTCCCTTCAAGAAGAATTCCGCAAAATTTAAGAAATAAAGTTAAATCTAAATTAAAAGAACTAGCAGAGCAAGATATTATAGAGAAAGTAAATGAGCCTTCCCAGTGGGTTTCACCCATACATTGTAAAATTAAGAAAAATGGGGAACTTCGAATGTGCATTGACATGAGATGGGCTAACAAAGCTGTGGTTAGAGAGCGATACCCAATTCCAACTGTATATGACATTACTGCTAATTTACATGGCAGTTATGTAATGTCTAAACTTGACATGAATTCTGCATTCCACCAGATTGAGTTAGACGATTCTTCAAGAGCCATTACAACTTTCTCAACATGTGATGGAACTTATCGCTTCAAACGTCTTTTCTTTGGACTCAACTGTGCATCCGAGATGTTTCAACGGACTCTTGAAGGAATACGAGACAAGCTGGAAGGAGTTGAACTGTACATTGATGACTGGTTGGTCCATGGCAAAGATCAAGAGGAACATGATAGAAGACTCATCGCTTTTCTGTCTGAATTAGAAAAGGCGAATCTCACTTTGAGCTATGAGAAGTGCGAAATTGGTAAAAATAGTTTAGAATTCATGGGACATCGTATTTCATCGGAAGGAGTCAAACCTGTTCAGAGTAAAGTGAAGGCTATTGAAGAGTTCCGAAGCCCTCAAACTAAAGAAGAACTCAAGAGTTTTCTTGGTCTTCTGGGTTTTTGCAGTAGATTTATTCCTGATTATTCTACTCAGACTGAGTGTTTACGACACCTTCTCAAGAAAAATGCTGAATTCAAATGGACTAAATTACATGAAAATAGCTTTATTTCTCTGAAAAAAAGCTTATCAGACAGTCGTGTGCTTGGATTTTTCGAGAAGAAATTCAAGACTGCGATCATCGCTGATGCGAGCCCAGTTGCTTTAGGTGGTGTATTAATACAATATCAGGAATCAGGCCCTAGAGTCATTGAGTTTGCTAGCCGCTCATTAAGTCACTCCGAGCGGAACTATAGCCAAATTGAAAAAGAAGCCTTAGCCATTGTCTGGGCTTGTGAACGTTTTCATTATTATGTTTATGGCGCAGAATTTAAATTATTGTCTGATCATAAACCTTTGGAATTTATTTTTTCACAGAGATCAAAACCATCTCCCCGTATAGAACGCTGGGTGATGCGACTTCAGGGTTACGATTACACTGTTGTTTACTGTCCGGGCAAAGACAACATAGCTGATCCATTGTCTCGCCTATGTGACACGACACCCAACAGTAAGCCATTTGATTCAAGTGACCGCTATGTGAGATGGGTTTCCTTGGAAGCCACTCCCAAGGCAATGAGCCTAGAAGAAATTCGAGAACATTCACAGCGAGACCCGAGGATGTCCTCACTGAAACAAGCCATACAATGTGACAGATGGCCTGTAGAGTTCAGGAAATTTGAATTAATCAAGACAGAGCTGTGTGTAATGGATGACGTGATATTAAGAGGCACCAGGATTTTCATCCCTCCATCTCTCAGGAAGCACACGCTATCCCTAGCTCACGAAGGACATCCTGGAATTGTGAAGAGGAAGCAAAAGTTGAGAACCAAAGTGTGGTGGCATAATATGGAAAAAGACTGCGAGAGTTATTGTAAGTCTTGTCATGAATGTCAGGTGGTAGGAAACCCTAGCTCTCCTGAGCCCATGAAAATAGTTCGTATGCCTGAATCACCATGGAGTACTATTGCTGTTGATTTCCTTGGTCCACTCCCTAATGGTACTTATGTTCTCACTGATCCCTCTTCTCTTTCATTCAATCCTCCTAGTGTTTCTCATATTCATACCCATTCTAATCAGTCTTATATCAATAATTCTAGTCATAACTCTCACTCTAGTCAACCTTACTCCCCAACCTCTATTCCAGATTCTAATAGTGTCAGCAATAATACTAAAAAATTGTCTATCTTTTACCAAAATGTTAATGGTCTGCGTAGTAAGCTTGATCTAACACGAGCTACATTACCGCTTAATGATTATGATATTTTCATTTTTACAGAGACCAATCTTGCTTCCTCCCACTTTTCATCAGAAATAGGTTTCATTGATTTCTCCATTTTCAGATGTGATAGAAACCTCGACAACACTTCAAAAAAGTCTGGTGGTGGAGTTCTCTTGGCTGTTCGTGACATCTTTGCTTCTTCTTTAATTTCCCATTACTCTCATGGTTATGAACAGGCTTTCATACGTGTCACTATAAATACTAGATGTAGAAGCAAGAGAAGTATTGTTTTGAGTGTTGTCTATATTCCTCCTTCCTCGCCACCTGAGTTTTTCTCTTCTCATTTTGATGAGGCTGAACGTATTTCATCTCTATATCCTAATGACACATTTCTTATTGTTGGTGACTATAATCTACCCGAGTTGTCTTGGTCTCCAGGGTTCTCCCTAGCAGCCCAACTCCGCGCGGATGCATACTTCTAGATCAGACCTCTTATCTCGACTTCGTTCAATTGAATTTCGTTCCCAATCACATTGGTAGGTTCCTTGATCTTGTTTTTTGTTCTTCTTCTTCGTCTGGCGATTGTTTCGTGGAGGAAACCGATTCTTTCCTTGCCATTGACTCCCAGCATCCTCCTCTTGCTATTTCTTTCTCCTTCGATCTTGAGGTGGTATCAGACAATGAATTCTCAGGGTTTAATTTTCGTAAAGCTCCATACGCTTTCATCAATAAAATCTTCTCTTCTTTCGACTGGCCTTCTTATCTCAGTTGTTCTAATGTTGAAGACAATGTTACTCGTTTCAATGACTTTGTCACTAATATCATTAAGGTCTTTGTCCCTCAAATTCATTTAAAAAAAGATTCATTTCCCATATGGTACACATCTCATCTAAAATCTCTTATCATTGAGAAAAAAACTGTTCACAGGTTGTATAAGTCTTCTGGTAATCCTAACCTCTATCGCCAATTTTCTCATCTTCGTTCTTTGTGTAAGTCTTCCGCTAAAAACTGTTACTCTTCATATATTTCTTCTGTAAGTAATAGTATCCATGAGAATCCTCGCTATTTTTGGAAATTCCAAAGAAATCTTAAAGGTGGATCATCTCTTCCCAAAGTTCTAACGTATGGCGATCTTAAATCATCATGCTCTCTTTCTTCAGCTAACCTATTTGCAGAACATTTTTCTTCTGTCTTCATGAATGTCCCTCTTTGTTCTCCTGAATTTCAGTTTGAATCTAATGACTCCATTCCTTCTTGTGATTTGTCTTTCAATGATGTTCTCAATAAACTCCAGTCTCTTAGTATTCATAAAGGTATGGGCCCTGATGGCATCCCTCCCATTTTTCTCAAATATTGTGCCCATACGCTTTCTGGTCCTTTATGGTTCCTCTTCAATGAATCCTTGAGTTCAGGTATTTTCCCGTCTTCATGGAAAATTTCTTATGTAACTCCTGTTCCCAAGAAGGACAATCCCAAAAACTTGATTACTAGCTATCGACCCATATCTATTCTTTCTACGATTCCAAAACTCTTTGAATCCATTGTTCTTCAAAAACTCTTTCCTCAACTAACTCGTCTAATTATTCCACATCAACATGGATTCATGCCTAACAAGTCGGTTTCTTCTAATCTTCTGAATTATTTAAACTATATTTCTTCTAGTATATCTGTCAATAGCCAAGTGGATTCTCTATATCTTGACTTAACTAAGGCTTTCGACCGCGTCAATCACAGGATTCTTCTTGATAAACTCTCTAGCTATGGTATTTCAGGCTCTCTTCTTCTCTGGTTCTCCAGTTATCTCTCTAATCGTAAGTGCATGGTTCGTGTTTCTTCTTCTACATCCCAGTCCTTCTTCGCAAGTTCTGGAGTTCCTCAAGGATCTCATATGGGTCCTGTTTTGTTTCTTCTTTTCATTAATGATGTTCAAGACTGTCTGTCACTGCACGATGTAAAATATCTCTTGTTCTGCGATGATCTCAAACTTTTCCGATCTGTTCGTTCCACGTCTGACTGCGAAATTTTGCAAAGTGCTCTTCTCTCACTTAATCAATGGTTTCAAGCTAATCTTCTTCATGTCAATTCATCCAAGTGTAATGTCATTTCCTTTACTCGATCTAAAAATCCCATTCTTTATGATTATACCCTTGATTCTAGTACTATCCCTAGAGTACTTTCTGTTAGAGATCTTGGCGTTGTCTTTGATTCTCAAATATCTTTTGTTCCACACATAGATGCCATTTGTTCCAAAGCTTTTAGAATGCTAGGCTTTATTACCAGATCAACAAAAGATTTCCCAGACTTTCTTTCATTCAAGATTCTATACTGTTCATTAGTTCGTGGGGTATTAGAATTTGCCTCCAGCATTTGGAACCCTTCTTATAATTTTCATTCTGGTAGGATTGAACGAATCCAACGTAAGGCTTTGAGAACGTTGGGGTACAAAATGAGAACTCCAGATCAGTCTTACGATACACTGGAGAAGTCGCTAGACTTATTGCCTTTGTACATGAGAAGAGACATGTACGATATGATTATCTTTCATAAAATCTTAAGCTCAGTATTGGACGCTCCAGATCTTCTTTCATCCATTAACATAAATGTTCCACAATATACGACTCGCTCTACTTTACCTTTTAGACCTCCTTATGTTCGCTCTAATTACCTCCAAAATTCCCCGATGATTCGCTTTCAGCGTTCAGCCAACAAGTTAAGAGAGCACCTTGACCTTTTCTCTATCCACAACACCAATGAGATCAAACACTTCTATCACAACTCCGTTGTTCATTCGTGAATTACACAAAAAAATTAACTCAGTTCTTTTAATTTTTTCCCATTTTATCTTATTTTTTAGATCTAATAATATTAGTAATATTGTCTTTTGTATGTAATCTAAATAGATATAGAATTTTATATATTTTTCACTAGGATTAGTTAGGGAAATATATTGTACAATAGTTAGAACAGGGCAATTAAGCCCGTTTATTGTTTAAATAAATAAATAAATAAATAAATAAAAATAAATTACAGCAGATATTATTTATGCGAATTTCTCACTTCTATTACAGCAAAGAAAACCATCAATACACTGTGGAAGATTTTCTCCTCATTTGGTCTACCAAAAGTTTTAATATCTGATAATGGTCCACAGTTCATCAGTAGAGAACTCAGAGATTTCTGCATTGGAAATAACATTGTACAGCATCTGAACACTCCAGAATGGCCTCAAGCTAATGGAGAAGTTGAGCGTCAAAACAGGACTATCTTGAAAAGATTGAAGATAGCCCAGCTGAATAACGAAGACCTGGACAATGCTTTGAGAACATTTATCTTCAATTATAATTCTACACCTCACTCTGTTACAGGAAAGACGCCAGCTTTTCTCATGTTTGCTAGAGAATTCCGAGACAAACTCCCATCAGTAGAGTCAGCATACAATGTGGACCCTGTGGTTCTTGACAGAGATTTTCAACACAAAATGAAAAACAAGCAGTACTATGACAAACATCATCACGCGAAAGAAAGTAACATTAAAGTGGGAGATACAGTATTGCTGCAGCAAAACAAAACCAACAAACTCTGCAGTAGATATGATCCGGAGCCTTACTTAGTCATCGCAAGAAATGGAACCAGTGTAACTGTACGTTCCCAGTTAACAAACAAACAGTACACAAGGAATATCTCTCAAGTCAAGAAATATATTGATCCTTCTGGTTTTATTCTGCGCGGAAGTCAGTCCACCCCAATGATATTTTCTGTGAAGAGAATGAAGAGAATAATATTATTAATGATGATGCTGATGAAAGAGTACCAGAAGATGATGCTGATGAAAGAGTATCAGAAGATGATTCTGGTAAAAGAGTACCAGAAGATGATGCAAGCGATGTAAACAACGATAGTGAAGATATTGACGAGGCTGTACAAAAAGAAGAAAATTGTGAAGAACTAAGTGATTGGCAAAGCGCCGAATCATCAGAGAGTTATGAAGATCCGAAAGATGAAGATTGGTTACCTGTACAAAGACAAAGAAAAAGAAAAAAGAAGAGGAAGGAATAATGTAATATGTATAGTAGGGTTTGATGATTTGAAAGATGAGAGAGCGGCCAGTGTAGTTTGTGGAAATAAAAGATCAGTTTAGTTTTGACCACCGTACTGGTATGTTGTTCCTGTCTTAGAGACATTTCACTAGTGTCTGTTTTTAGGGGGTTCCCTTTTTAGGGAAATGTGCCAAGTTGAATTCTGCCTAAGTTTGAAGTCTGCCCTCATGGTTGAAGTTTGAAGTCTGCCTAAGTTTGAAGCATGGGGTATCATGCTAAAGTGATGAGTCAAATGTAATCCTTCTGTGATATAAGTGTTTTTTTTTTTGTTTGTTTTACCCATAAATTCAGTATTGTTTGTGTTCAGTTAATTTTAAAGTTGGGGGTTCCCTTGGTAATTTTTTTTTGTATTGGTTAAGTCATAGGGGTTCCCTTGGTAAATTTTTTTTTGTATTGGTTAAGTCATAGGGGTTCCCTTGGTTAGATTTTTTTTGATTTTCACGTGGCTCATAAAGCACATATTTTTTGTTGTTGTCAACCAAGTAAGTGCATTTTTCCTTTAATATTTACATCTAACATGGCAGGTGACCAGGACAGGAATCTGGTAGAGGTGGTGGTAGAGAGACGGAAACGTTTAATTACTAGGGTTCAGGAATTCCATGGACTCATTCCAAAAGTGGAAAATGACCCATTGCTTTTGGTCCGTATGCGAGCCTCCATGCCTTATCTGGAGTCAACGTTCAAGGAGTTTCAATCAGTGCAGGATACTATTTGTGAATATAATGTTCTTCATCCTACTACAGAGGAGAGAATTGCCATTCATTCTGTTTCAAAACAGTTTGAAGCTATGTATTTTGATGTCTTGGGGGTCATTACAGGGACCTCAGAGGTCAAGCCTATGGTGGTTGCAACCAACGATGGTAGGATGAAGCCAAAGTTGCCTCAAGTGAATATTCAATGTTTTATGGGGGATTATGAATCTTTTCCTTCTTTTAAGTCACTTTTTGATGCTTTGATCCATAGTAACACAGGTTTAGAACCTATTGAAAAGTACACATATTTGGTTTCCTTGTTGAAGGGGTCAGCCCTGTCTAGTGTTCAAAGCATTGCCTTTGTGGCTGAAAACTATCAAGTTGCCTATAATTCACTTGTCAAGCGTTTTAGTAATCCTCGGGTTGTAGCCCATCAGTGTTGTAATAAATTATTTGCCTTTAAGCCATTAACCAGTGAGGTTCAGTTACAGAAGTGGCTGGATCAATTCAACACAAATGTTGAAGCATTGGAAAATACTTCCCTACAGGATAAGGGTGATTTTTTACTGTTGTACATGGGCCTTAATGCATTAGACCCTCTAACTAGACAGGCTTTTGAGCATGAGAAAATCTCATTAAATACCATCCCCACCTATTCTGATCTCCGGACCTATGTTCAGGCACGGGTTTCAGTGGCGGAGCTCATGGGTGCCTCGTCTGGGTCTAGTGTTAAAAAACCATTTATGAAGCCAGAGGTGAGAGGGTCGTATGTTACCCAAGTAGATGTTGCAGGTATTTCCACAGATGTGTTGCCGTCCAATGTTGCCAGACCCTATAAAGGGTTTTCAAGTAGTTTCAAGGGTGATGTTCACCATGTAGCCAAACCCTCTAATGGGTCATTTAATGTAGCCAAACCCTCTAATGGGTCATTTAATGTTGCCAAACCCTATAATGGGTCATCCAGTGTTGCCAAACCTGACTTTAGGTCAAACCAGTCCCGTTCTGCCAGTGGTGTTTCCTGCCCTCATTGTTCCAAGGCTCACCGCCTAATTGAGTGTAATTTATTTGCCGCCATGTCTGTTCAAGAGCGTTTTGACACAGTGAGGACCCATCATTTGTGTTTTGCCTGCCTCGGGCCTCACTCAAGGTCATCATGCTCAACCAAGTTCAGTTGCCGTCATTGTGGATCTCGTGCTCACCATTCCTTGTTGCACAGAGATATGCCTGCTAATGAGATTTCTCCCAGTGGGGGTGTTTCTCAACCAGTTGTTTCAAATCCAATTTATACTGTTTCGGATCAACCTAATCAAGCTGAGGTTAATCTTGCCCTCTCGTGTAGAGACGTTTCTGGCTCAGGAGTCCTCCCTAGTCGTCAGGTGTTGTTGGGTACAGCATTGGTGTCCATATTGGACAGCTTTGGAATCCAGCACCCAGTTAGAGTGTTAATAGATCCTGGTAGCATGATTAGCATTGTGTCTGCCCATTTAGTAAATATTTTGAATTTGCCTATCCAGACAAGTAATGTCTGTGTTTCCGGTGTGGGTGAATCTGAACCCATGCGTGTGAAAGGTCAGGTTTCCTGCACCCTGTCTTCTCGTCTGGATGGCAGATCCCTTCCTATTGATGCTGTCATATTACCATCAATATCAGGTCATGTTCCCTCTGTTGCTGTCCCTAAGCATGTTTTGTCAAGTTTGGCGGGATATGCTTTGGCAGACCCAACCTTTTGCCATCCATCTAGAGTGGATATTTTATTGGGTGCTGAATATTATGCCAGCATTTTGGACTTACAAAAGTCGGTAGTGTCTGGTGAACCTTCCCTTATTCCTACTATGTTTGGTTATCTTGTTATGGGAGTGGTAAACTCTAATACCCCCCTTGTATCTCAGTCCTTTCATGTGACTACTGTGGACACAGCACTGCATGATCAACTGAGAAAGTTTTGGGAAAGGGAAGAGGTTCAAGTTAAAATTCCAGCCCATCCAGATGAGGTCCGATGTGAAGAGCACTTTGTGAACACACATTACAGGGACCCTGATGGAACTTATGTTGTTCGTTTGCCTTTTCGTGCTGACCGCCCACCTGATTTAGGAAATAATTTGAATCATGCCAAGTCTCGGTTGTTAAAACTGGAGCGTTCCCTGGAATATAAACCAGAATTTAAATCTCTTTATCATGAAAATTTAAAGGATTATGTTGATCAGGGACATATGATCCCAGCCACAAAGCCATCCACTTATGTTCTGATTCATCATGGTGTTATGAAGGCCTCTAGTTCTACGACCAAGGTGCGGGTTGTTTTCAGCCCTGCTGAGCGTGCAAGTCCCCACCATCCATCTTTGAACGAAACCTTGCTAGTTGGTCCAAAACTCCAGTCAGACATAAATGACCTGATTTTGAATTTCCGTTTAAATAAAATTGCCATTACGGCTGATATTCGTCAAATGTACCGTGCCATCAAGGTAGATCCTAGGGACAGCCCGTTTCAACAGATTTTATGGCGTGAGGATCCATCTCAGCCTATTCAGCAGTATGAGATACAGCGTGTGTGTTTTGGTGTCGCTTCTGCGCCATTTCAGGCCCAGCGAGTAATCAAGCAACTAGTTGTTGATGAGGGGGCGAGGTTCCCTTTGGCTGCCCGTGCACTAAGTAGTGAGGTGTACATTGACGATCTGGTCTCTGGGGCATCTTCTGTTGAGGAGGCACTCAGGATGCGGGATGAACTAGTGTCCCTCCTTGCTGCTGGCAAGTTTGAACTGAGGAAGTGGTCCAGTTCGCATCCTGGGGTCTTGGGAGATTTTCCAGAGGACATGTTGGAGAGGCCACACTCTTTATTTGATGATGTTGATGCCATTAAGATATTGGGTTTACAGTGGGACCCTTGCCAGGATATGTTTTGTTACAAGGTAGAACAACATTGCAATTGCCAAACCAAACGTCAAATATTGTCAAAAATTGCCAAAATCTATGATACCTCGGGTTTTTTATGCCCCGTCACCTGTTGGATGAAAGTTTTTCTCCAGGTAATTTGGCTGAGAGGGCTAGCTTGGGATGAGGTTTTGCCTGGTGACCTTTTGACTGAGTGGAAGAGGTTTGCTTCTGAGCTCCCTCTGCTTGAGTCAATTCGTATTCCCAGACTTATTCTGGATACATTTATTTTTCCTCCGGAATTGGTGGCATTTGCAGATGCTTCTCTTTCCGCTATGGGGTGTCTAGTTTATCTGCGCGTTGTCTGCACAGATGGGCGGGTCCTCATTAATTTAATTAGGGCCAAAAGTCGAGTGGCCCCTGTGAAGCCGGTAACGGTCCCAAGACTAGAGCTGGGCGCAGCTGTGATGTTGGCTGAAGTCCTTGAATCTCTGAAGCCTTTAATTACCCGTCTCAATATTTCAAACAAGTATCTATTTTCTGACTCTATGGTTGTCCTCTCCTGGTTGCACACCCCGCCCCATTTGCTCAAGATGTTTGTTGCCAATCGGATGGTGCGCATTCTAGAATTAACTGATCCGTCTCAGTGGAGACATATTCAAACTAAGTTGAACCCAGCTGACTTGGCCAGTCGAGGATGTTTTCCTAGTGTTATTGTTGATCATGATTTGTGGTGGAATGGTCCACCTTTCCTAAAGCAGGAAATTTCCTTTTGGCCAATGAGTATTTTCACACCCGTTGAGGGCCTTCCTGAGCTGAAGTCAGCTGAGGTTACCACATTGGTTACAAAGGTTGTGCAGGAGTCTGAGGACTTAAGTTTTATTAAAAGGTTCTCTACCTTGTTTAGGGCCAAGCGCGTGACAGCCTGGATTCTTCGATGGCGTCACCGATGTTCGGGCAGTGCCCTTTCCAAACCTGTGGGCCCTTTGACCACCGATGAGTTAGTACAAGCCGAGCTGACCCTAGTGAGGATTACCCAGTCAGGACATTTCTCTAAAGAGATTGAGGCCGTTCAGTCTGGGCGTCAGTTGCCTGATTCACTGGCTCGGCTGTCCCCGTTCCTTGATGGGGGTGTTCTCAGGGTGGGGGGTAGAATAGACAAGGCACCATTGCCTTTTCATTCCCGTCATCCTGTACTTCTTCCAAACAATTGTCATATGGCCATATTGCTGGTCAGACATTTTCATATTTATTCATTGCATGGGGGCCCGCAAATTGTCCAAACTCTCATCCTGCGTCAATACTTTATTATTGGCCTGCGCAACCTTGTTCGAAAAATAATTTTTAAATGTTTGCCATGTTTCCGTCTGTCTGCCAAGCCTCCTCAGCCTCAGATGGCGGAGCTACCCTTATCACGGTTCCACCAGTGCCGACCCTTTGTCAATACAGGGGTGGATCTAGCTGGTCCGTTCTTAATAAAGGATGGGTATCGTAGGAATGCTCCATCACTGAAGGCTTATTTTGCCGTTTTTGTATGTTTTTCTGTAAAAGCAGTTCACCTTGAGTTGCTTACCTCGCTTTCCACAGCCTGCTTTCTTGGTGCATTGGACCGGTTTATTGCCAGGCGTTCTGTTCCGTCCATGATATTTTCGGACCAAGGTACCAATTTCAAGGGTGCATTCAATGTCATCGAGGACACTTGTCGTTTCTTACAGGAGAATGAATACTCCATTGTTGACCATTTAGGTAGCCGAGAAATCAAGTGGTCCTTTAATGCCCCAGCCAACCCCTCAGCGGGCGGTCTGTGGGAAGCGAGTGTGAAGTCGGTCAAATCTCACTTGACCCGTGTGTTGACCAATCGACTTCTGCATTATGAGGAGTTTTCGACCGTTTTAGTGAAAATTGAAGCCATTTTAAATTCTAGACCATTGGGTGTTCCATCTCCCACCGTGGATAATTTAGATGTACTTACCCCTGGTCATTTTCTTGTTGGACAGCCTCTTTTGTCACGTCCTGAGCGCAACTTAACTTTGTCACCATCAAATTTTGTTGCTCGCTGGACTCTAGTATCACAGATCTGCCAACACTTTTGGAAGCGTTGGTCAGACGAATACTTGCATACTCTGCTTCAAAGACAGAAGTGGTATCACCAATCTGACAATGTCAAAGTTGGTGATGTTGTTTTAGTTTTGTCAGAAAATATGGCGCCTTTGCAATGGCCCATTGCTCGTATCACCAAGATACATCCTCACCAAGATGGTGTTGTACGTGTTGTTGAAATTACAACGTCTGCACGCAGACTTCTCAGACCCGTTCGAAAGCTTCTCCTTTTGCCCACCTTAACTTAGGTTAGTTATCCATTCTAGTCAATTTGTTGTTTTCATTTTTCATGTATATTTGATGTATTATGTTGAGTCTTGTCCTGGTCCAACATTAATTTTGTTCCGATACAGTCCACTTTTTTCCGATACAGTCCACTACTTGGTTGATAGGTCCCTTCTCCCAGTTGAAAAATGGCCATTTTGGTGGGGGAAAATGTATAATTCTTGTGAATGTCTGAGTTGCCGCTCCTGTCTCCTGTCTCCTATTTCCTCTCCTGATCATTTCGTGCTTGAGTTGAGAGTGGAGGGAAGTATTTTTTAAACCCTAACAAAAGTTAAAAGTCCCACACCAAGAAATCTGTTCCAAGTCAGCTGGCAACCCTGCCATTTTGGAGAACCAACTTCCCCTCCTGCCGCTGGAAGCGCTATCTTCTCAACCAACCAACTCTAACCTCTCCACCACTTTCACTTTTCACTCCATCACATTTTTCGATCAGGTAAGGACTCAGCACAATTTTCCTTTCTCTATGTCTTTGTTAATTTAACCCCAAGTTTTCTAAACCCCCTAAAAGGGCTACAATCCTACAATGAGAGTGAGAAAGGTTTCTGGAATGACTAGGTCCTCTCAAAGTGTAGGTTTTAATATTATGTTTTACCTTTAAATAATAATATTTCATTTCACTCCAGAAATTTCACATGGACGACCGAGGAGTTCCTTCAAATCTGATAACCTGCTTGGCGTTTTGCAGCACTACATCTTGGAGGCAGAAACAGATTCTCAACCACAAAAAAACTCCTCGTGTTCACACTCCCAGAACTCGCCTCTAAATGGAACCGAACCATCGGCACCCTATCATTATGTCATTAGGACTCGGGTTTCTCAATCGGTGTTTCAGATCTTCATGAGTCCATTTGGGCTCATGAAGATTCCTTTGTTTCCCATACATTTGACTGTGATTCATTCCCTTTTCACACACTGCACCTCCATCAGGTGCTTATTATTTTTTAACACTTTCTACTAGGTGTTTTTTTTATCTCTATAAGGACCCTGTCACAATCATTCCGACTAGCCGACTACATGTTATATTATTATTATAGACGGGTTAAAGTTCCACAAGAGAAACACCAAATATTACACCAACCTCTAATGCTATGCTAAACACCATGCCTCAGAGGTCAGAGGAATAGTATGCAAAGCGAGCTTGATTATTTTTCTTTTAGAAAACATTTAATTTTAAATAAAACATGATCAACATTATTAATACCTCTATTAGATCTAATGTGACGAGTTGATTCTATTTGGTTTTAACGTCCTGATTTGAGGTAGGTAGTCAGGACAGGAGTTTTACCCTCTATTCGCTGGAAATCGTAACAGCTACCCACATTGACCTCACCCAGCCTGGGTAGCACCGGAATTTCCAGCCTCACGTTCCAAGGGAGCCGAATTTTGTGTCAGAAAATTTTGCCCCAACCGGAAATTAAACTCGGGATCTCTGGACTACGGGTAGTAGTCTCAAACTTTACGCCACGGAGGCTGGCTACTATAGAGAGTCTGGCCTAATGGCTTTGTGATCTGTTTACTCAACCCATCACGTAGAACGACCTAGGACCAAATTATGGAACAGGATTAAATTTAAGATAAGCCTAACAGAATGACTGTCCCTCAACTCGGTCTGTAATCCTGTTTCATAATTTGGTCCCTAGTCCCCCCTGTCCTAGGAAATGAGAAAGCCATAGAACATTGAAAATAAGTACAAGAAATGAGGGCTCTCGTATCAAAACCGGCTCTCTCCACTTTTTCTAATTTTACAGGATGGACAAAAAAACATATTGAACGATAACCCTTTAATCAATTTATTTGAATGTGGAGAGAGGGCAGTTTGAAAATGAAGCATATTTTACAACAGAATTACTATGGGAGAGAGTAGGTTTTGAGATGTAATGTTTTTTTCAGTCTATGCGACTTTAAAAGGAGATTCCAGGGGTACCACAACCTCATTTTCAATTTTTTGGAGAGAGCCGGTTTTGATACTAGAGCCCTCAAATGCAAGATACCAAGACCCTAGGGTTGAAAAGCTAGGGTAGAAAGGCTAGCCTAGGGTCTGGAGCAGTGGTCGGCAACTGGCGGACCGCGGTCCAGATCCGGCCCGCGAAGTCGAAATGGCGAAGGTTCAAACCCCATCATCGGATGATTAAAACAAAGGATGTGGTAAAGGGACTTCAATATGTCTGTCCCGGTAGCTCAGTGGTAAAGGCGGCACTCTGTGAATCCAGAGGTCGTGGGTTCGAAACCCAGCCGGGACATGACATGTTATCCTCCCATTTGGCATTTTTACCACATAATAATATGTCTTGGGCTTACTGCTGGAATAATGGGACTTTAATAGTCTCAATCGGGCAGTATAAATAAGGCGATATTACTATTATTATTATATTACAAGAGGTTTTTATCGAGATTTTTGAATCCGGACCGCGACGATTTTTCCTGTGTTCATCCGGACCCCGCTCGATATTACTTGCCGACCCTTGGTCTAGTGGGCTCCCTTGTGTTAGTCAAAACCATGCAGAGAACGCACTCTAGCGGTTAAAATTTGAAACATTAGCAGATCCTTTGTAAGATAATGACGAAGAAAACTCAGCTTTTCTCAAAAATCAGTGTAATGAAGGGGAATTATTAAATTGAATGTCTGAGAAATAAAAGAAGATATCTAATAACCTCAGTAGCTTAATCGATAAGGCGGCGGACTTGTAACCTGGAGGTCGGTGGTTCAAGTCCAGGATTCATCGTAGATTTAGTAAAGCGAGTTTGAGTAGTTGTGATATCGCGAAAGTGATTAACACAAATATGATAACTTTTTTTACTATTTTTTTAAACTTTAACCATCATCAAAATTTAGCCAGACACAAGGAACTCTTTATTTCAAATCTTTTCATTTTGTTTATTAGGTCAATGCTTTCTATAACCGTCGTGATATGACTATGCAGTTAAAAGCGACGTTAAACTCAAATTAAAAAAAAGCTTTCTATAGTACTAATATAAATTGTTCTAATGCAAATCTTTGGATATCTCTTGAGAATTAAATTTCTTCTCATTTAACACCGTAAATGAGGTTGCTCGTATTGACCCAGCACCAATAAATGGGAAGTATTGTATCACTTCTCGCCCATCAGGGGGGAGGCATACAGCGGCATACTACGGGATGGGCAAGCTACAACACAGACCACAAGCGTTTACTGTAGCTACTGTTTCAAGGCTAAAAATAAAAAAAGACTGTGAAACACTCATCTTTTTAAAAAAAAATACGAAAGACTGTGAAAACACTCATCTTTAAAAAATAATAAATAAAAAAATACCCAAAACTAATTGTTACTCAAACTTAATCTCGATGTTTATGCCTCGAGTACCTATAATATCTAATAATAACACTCTTTAGTGGAAGGTAACCACCAGGCGATTTTATGCTCCACAAGGCGAGTGTAGAATTAGTTAATCTAATCCTGTTTCATAATTCTGCCCTAAGGCAGGAGAGATATCGGTGGAAGTGTTATGAACAGGGTGTGCTAAGCTTGCTGAGCACCCATGAATCAATAAATAATTACGCCACTAAGTTGAGAAGCGCTGCAGAATGGAGAACAACACAGCGAAGATGTTTAGTTTTAGTATTTTAAAAATCCAATAGAGTGTGCTACAGATACTATTTTTTCCCAATAGAGCAAACTACACTATCGCCCCCACGAAAGTGTAACGTCCAGCATGGTGAAGATATTGATTGGTGACCGACTGTCTTGATTTGAAAATGGTTCGTTTTAAACAACAGTTCTCGTAAGATCAATTTCTAGAGCCAGCCTCCCTGGCGTGATGGTTGTGACTACTGCTCGTCGTCCAGAGATCCCGAGTTCAAACCCCGGTTCGACAGATTTTTCGAAGAAAATTCTGTTTCCTCCAAACACGTGAGGCTGGCATTTACGGTCCTTACCAGAATACATTTTTTTGTCCGCACGGGGCATCGAACACGGGACCTTCCGCATGGCAAGCGAGTGCTTAACCATTGAGCTAATCGCGCGCTCTTGAAGAAAGAGTTCGGAAAATTCCATAATCCGCGACATATCATCGCCTAGCTGAGATATTTCTATCCCGGTGTCAAAGCGTATGTCTGGAAATCTAGACGTCGCGGGTTCGAAACCCAGCCGGGACATGACAACTGTTATCCTCCCATTTGGCATTTTGACCACATAATAATACGTACTGGGCTTTATACTGCTGGAATAATGGGACTCATTAGTCCTAGTCGGGCAGTATAAATAGGGCGATATTATTTTACAATATATTTAGTTGATTTTGACTTCAAGTCCACTAGAATATACCTAGTTAACTTTTGTGCATTTGTAAAAGAGAAATAATTAGTAATAAAAGGATACTGAGAGTGAGAGAAAAATAATTGGTCAGTAAGAGAAAGAGTGCGTGAGCGAGAGAGCGATAGAGAGAAAGAGTTTGAAAGAGAGAGACAGAGAGAGATAAATAGGGATAATGAGAGTGAGAGAAAGAGTGAAATATAGAGAATTAGTGAGTGTGTGAGTGAGAAAGAGAAATAGGTATAATGAGTGAGTGAGTGAGAGAAAGACTGTGTGAGCCAGAAAAAGAGAAATAGTTAAAGTGAGTGAGATAGAGAGAGAAATAGTTAGAATTAGTGAGTGAGTGAGACAGAGAGAGAATAGCGACATAAAGGGTTCGGATATCCTTCCAGCCGAACTACGCCAAACAATGAGGCTCAATCTCAACATTGCATAATGGGGGTGGATAGAATGAGTAATATAGAGGGAGAGACAGAGAGAGTGAAAGAGAGAGAGAGTGGAAGAGAGAGAGAGTGAAAGAGAGAGAAAGACAGAGAAGGGTATGAGAGAGAAAAGATGAGAGAGAGAGACAAAAGGGGTGGGGTTGTTGGAAAATAACCTGTAATTTGAATACTAAGTTATCCTCAGTCCGCACTCTTGTTCGTACTTTCACGAAGTTTTTCGCAATGGCCTTCCTTTCCTCATGAACAATATGCTCTCATTGTGAAGGTAGGTATCCCCGCTTCTACTGTCCTAATACACCAAGCTCGATGGGACTAACTTTACTGTTATTCCCATCCCTTTGAATTTTATTTATTTATTTATTTACACTTCATATTTTATACAATACATACAACAATAAATTATTAACAAAGATAAAAAATTAACAATAGGTTTTTACAAAATAAGATATAGAAAAAAAAAATAATGAATTTAAATGTACAATGTATTGTAATCCGGGGCGAAGTTAATGCCTTAGGCATTCTCTGC
The DNA here is from genome assembly GCA_024516035.1 of Bactericera cockerelli. Taxonomy (NCBI): domain Eukaryota; kingdom Metazoa; phylum Arthropoda; class Insecta; order Hemiptera; family Triozidae; genus Bactericera; species Bactericera cockerelli. The sequence goes on from CM044964.1 coordinate 10,164,444, forward strand.
ACTTAACCCCGGTGCCACTTAATGTGAATAGGTCCAGTTAAATTATTCCCATCTTGGGCTTACTGCTGGAATAATGGGACTTAATAGTCCTAATCGGGCAGTATAAATAAGGCGATATTCTTATTCATAATATTATTATTATTATAGGTAAGTCTATATGGCTGCACCCGAGTTATAGCTCGAGGCATGGCCCTATATTTATTTTTCCTAACCCTACTCAACACAATGAGGCATTGCCGTACTTCGTCGATTCAGGCCTGAATTCGGGGCCACCGGAGTCTAAAATATACCCAGTTTACCCAAGTACCTCGAAAGCCAAGTACACTAGTCATCAACCAGTCATTTTTATAAAATGTTTATCAGTATATGAGTGAGCATTTTATATTCACTTGTATTTTAATGATCAATTGATTTTTTATGTAGGGACTTTGTAAAAGTGGGTAGTTCCCGTAGAAACATTAAATAAATAAAGAAAAATAATTAAAAATAAATAAATGTGTTTCTTTGTGTTATTATATGACACTTTTAGTGGATAGCGCAGAATGATATAGGACTTTTCCATATCTTTTAATATCCTATTATCTTATTTTTTGCCTATAATTCCGCCATCGGTCGCTGCTCACATTAAAGCAGCTACTCATTTTTCCTCACGAGGTATGAGTGGGCCCCGAATCCCAAATACGTCTCCTCATTTATGTGACCCTCCTAAATAAAGAAAAATAAAATTGTGCTTTTGGGCGGGATACGATCACTAGTCAAGAGCAGCAATGGAACTTTTCTTTCCCCGTCGAAACGCATTTTAATAATAAAAAAATCTATCGAATTGATATGACAAAGAACTGAAAGAGCAATTAAATAATTAACGTCACAGAATGACAGAATAAGTTAAATATATTGTAGAGATAATTTATGTAATTTTATTAGAATAAATTCAATCAATGACTTATCGAATTTTAAGAAATCTTAATCTTAATCGAATCTTCATTTAATTCTCCTTTTGTTTCGAAGCAGAATGAAGATAATTAATAAGGAACACTTTAAGAGCAATTAGCTTTTCTTTTAATTCGCTACTTTTTATTATAATTTTCATTTTCCTCTTTTTTTTTGATCCTTCCTTAATTGTGAAATTCAAAATTGAGGTCAGGTGCAGTTTCGTGATTAGCCCTTAGGGCTTAGGGTTGATTTATGAGACAGGAAATAAGTTGATAAGACAGACTGTCCCTCAACTCGGGCTTTATTTTTCAACAAATACTTGAAACATATTTATTTACATAATATTTATTATAATCATCTTCTTCTCTTTTAATCACAAAGTTTCAGTAGGTTCCTTTTTTTCTTCTTCTTTTTTAAGGTCCCAGAACCGCTTTCGCATTACTTCAGGGCACTTTACCTTTACATCCATACCATTCGGAAAGGGAAAATTTCGCTCAGAAATTTCCGCTCCGGCCGGGATTCGAACTCGCAACCTCCGGGTCAGTAACCAATGCACTTAACCACTGAGCCACGGAGGCAGTATTAGGGTCCTGAGTGCGTTAGCATGTGTTGGACCCTACCGTACAAAAAAGGCATATTTGTATATAAAATTTGTAGGTATATTCTATCAGTTGTTAAGTGATAGTAGTGGCTACTTCAAGGGATCTTAAATTTATTTAAAAATGTATAACATTAAAACATAAGAGGTATATATAATAGATAATAAAATGGCCTAAAAAGCACGTATAAGTTAGTTTCCGGTGCCGGTGGCTTGGATTAACTAATCCCGTTTCATAAATTTTCCCCAAGTGCCTAATTATAAAACAGGATTAGAGTATGATTAAGATAAGCCAGACTGTCCCTTAACTCGGGCTATAGAGCTGTGATTGGTTGAAACATCGACTTGACAGTGTGTCTGGCTAAGCTTAAGTGGTAGACGTTAAGAAAGAAAAAAATACCCAATAGCTAACTACCAACCAGACGACCGCGACCCACTCACAAAGACATCGCCTTGAAATGGTAACGCACTTCTTAAATAATAGCATACTATTATGAAAATGAACCCTTGTTGAAAGGTTTTCAGATCCATAGTAAAATTAGTAAAAAAAACCCTTGCTATTAAACTCATAAAAAATACCTAATAAAAAACTAGTATCTAGTGATCCAGACATACCATTAGACTAGTGTCAATAACGAGTGTCAAACTCCAGGTCTATTAAGTAAATGACTGTCATTTTTGCGGGACGTGACGAGAGCCAAGCGACTGATTAATGGGGGTGGTGCGAACCCGAGACCCTGACTGCTGGAATCAATCATTCTGAATCCTTTCAACACTTTCTGCATTCTTGGGGATCAGGGACGTTTTCTCTAATTATTAGCTTTGCTAGAGATGTATCTTCTGTTTCGTTTTTCAAAATGTGATGAATATAGATCATAATTTTTTACTATTTTTCTTATCTATCCATACGAGTTGAAGTAATATTTAACAGTCCCATAACGGTAGGTATGGTTTAGTATTGATGAGGAGCCGCGGGATTTAGTTAGGGTAGACAGCCATGTATACGGGGCGGTCCATGCTTTTCGGCATTAGCTTTCCCTCATAAAAAAAATCTATACGAGAATGTTTTTAATTACTCTGTTTTTCCTACAATAATGAGACTAGAGTCCCTCAACTCTCACAGTTTTCGGGTTTATCGTACCTTTCAACTGCTAAGATCTTATCAAGAAGAAGAAGGGGGTTTACCCTCCATTCGCTGACTACTGATCTACCTCCATTACTACTGATACTTTTTCCTATTGTCAGTTCAATATTAGATTAGAGCTCATTCAAAATAGAGTTTATTCTCCTTCTCGAAAAAAACTAAGCATTCTATCCTCACTTTACCTTGGCTCGGAAATAAGCAATAGCCAATTAATAAATATGTGAGCTAATATCAGTCAAAAGAAAATAATAACCTAAATTAACCAATTGAAACAACAAAAAATTGCTGTCTTGAGTAAAATGATCTGAATCGACAAAGCTTTGAGATAGACTTTTAGTTGGTAATAGGTACCTACTCTTTAAAATATCAGACTGTTTTTTAGTAGAATATTATAGTTCATTTTGACTGATATCATCAAAGGTCAAACCGTTCTTCAAAAGCAATTTTCCCAGACATAGGTCCGAGAGCAATATTATTTATGTAAGATTTTTTACGACTCATTAATCCCATCAGATTTGGGAAATTTTTTAAAAGGTATCCAAATTCCAAAATTTGAAGTGGGTCCTCTTCAAACCCCAAATGAAAATCCAGGACCCCAAGTCCTTCATCACTTTTTTTATTGGTTCATACTTATATTTTATGATTTGTTGTTTTAATTTTATCTATTAATTTTATTGGTGATAAATATTTTATTGTTGCAGAGGTCTGTTCATCATTATTTCACACTTGGGTTGTCACTAATAATTATGTTGAGACAATAAAGACAAATTGATGATCTTGATGGTTCAGGTTTAAGTGTTTTAGATATCCACTAGCCGTTTGCCTGCACTTTGTAACGGTACTCATTTTTTTCATCATATCATCATAGGGTGGCGTCATCGTGAACGATGGTAGCCACACAGAGGAGGAATGACTCAGCCCTTCTACGACTGTCTATACAAGGAGGCTAATAATTGACAAGGGCCCCCAGAACCAAGCCAATGCTGGTCTACTCCTGTTTATAATCCCCCAGCCAGACTGCTGGTTTACTACCTGTTTAAAGTCCCCCAGCCTTATTATTATTTTATTATTATTAAATTCTTTTTTAGATAATAAGACATAATTATGTACAGAACAAATTAATAATAATTATATACACACATATGGTCTAACTAAAGGGCGGGGTTATTAATTACGGCAATATCTTCCACCCAATATTTAAAACTATAACAAAACATAGCTCGTAAAAAAAATCATTTTTTGTTACCGTTTGGGCTGTGGTAATTGTAATGTTCTTTGGGGCTACAAAATAAAATACGACTTTTATCAACCGAAAATATCGCCAATCAGACTGGAGGCATACCATACGTGCACAGTAACTCTGACTACCATTGCATAGTTTTTAAAACACATATTAAAAAACTTCACCACTAACATGGCTTTTCCCTCTCTGGAGCGGGGTCTACTTTAATACACCGCCCTGGAAAAGCACGCAATAATCATACACCCAATAACATGAAGCTTTGAATGAAGTACAAATTGGTACTATTGACAAGTAGAACGACGAACGAAATATAATTCCCTTTTTAGTACGGGCTGCGAATGCTCAGACACGGAGAAAATCCGTCGATAATATTCAGATACATGATGCCATGATGTCAATAGTTGTAGGACTATTGGTATAGGTATGTATGGTAAGTTTAATAGCTAGGAAGAAGGCGCAGCTAGTGCTAAGGAGCTGCGGACCTGAAACACCCCTAAAGAAAAAAGAAAAAGAGCGGGTTTTCTCCAGTTACTATCTCGTACACAATGAAAATTATCACATATTTCTAGAACATCTATTGCATAATTATTATGATTGGAATTGGAAACTCAAATTTTTTAGATGCCTACTGAGAGAGCTACTCTATAAATTCCATTTTAATCAGGACCGACCTCAGTAGCTTGAATGGTAAGGCGATGGACTTGTAACCTGGAGGTCGGTGGTTCAAGTCACGGTTTCAGCGTGTATTTAGTAAAGCGAGTTTGAGTAGTTGTGATATCACGTAAGTGATTAACACAAATATGATAACTTAAATTCCATTTTAATCCGGTTAACTTGGCAGCACCCCAAAACATTTCCCTGCCAGCCGCGCCTGGTAGTAGGTAAGTATATTTTATCGAAGTCGGTCGGTTACTCATACTCAGTGGCTTGATCGATAAGGCGGCGGACTCGTAACCTGTAGGTCGGTGGTTCAAGTCCCAAGTTCAACAAGTACCTACCTTCCTTTTCGATGATGTGAGTTGGAGTAAGTAATTGTGATATTATCACATCGTGGTTGACACAAATAGGTATGACAATTAAAAAACAATAAGTACGTATTGAAAACCTAATATAAGAGAATAATTTCTTTTTCCATAAGATAAATAAGATACCGGGACCTTTTCAAATGAACGAGATGTGCTAAGCAAAAAAAAAGCCAAATCGTTTCGTAGCATTTAGTGTATCCTTAGAAACTATCTATAATCGTATTGTTAAATTATTATATCGTAATTAACTATCTATTTTTTAAAAGATGAGTGTTTCACAGCCGTTTTTATTTCGTAGTGATGAAACAGGAGCTACTGTAGACGCTTATGGTCTGTGTTGTAGCCTGCCCATCCCGTATTAGTATGCCTCCTCTCTGATGGGCGAGAAGTGACACAATACTTCCCAATTAGGTGCTAGGTCAACACGAGCGCACCGGAATGTATCCCTTACAAGCAATTGTAACCAAATTAAGAATAAATTTTTTTGTCGGCACGGAGAATCGAACCCGGGACCTTCCGCATGACAAGCGAGTGCTTAACTACTGAGCTAATCGCGCGCTATATAATTAAATATGTCTACGCTATACAGGGTGTCCCGTATACATACAGATGCAAATATTTTGAGGGTAGGTTCAGCCCACCGTGGACTATCATATGAGCGAAACTTGCAGTGGGGCATTTTGCTTCGTTAAAGAGTTATGGCCAAATCCCTGTTTTTACTACAGGTCTAGAGGTCACTTAGATCGATGCACGTTTTTAAAGAAATGGTAGCCAGTAAGTAATTTTTGACTTCATGTATGGATAGTCATGCATATTTCCCTTGAAATGCAGTTGGTTGCATGAAAAAATATTGAAAGACCAGAGAGATATTTAATCATAAGTTCAATGTTTTTCTAAAATTCGATTTTTCCCTGTTTTCCCTTTCGTGAATTTAGAGTACTTCTACAATTGCAATTCTGCGTAATCTGCGTATCACTAGGTAAAAAAATACCCTTTGCTATTTTGTTTCAATAAATACAAAGTTCTTTCAGACGCGTGAAGGAACGAATGAGATACGCCTTATCAAACGGCACCAGAAGGAGAGAAACACATCTTTCAAATTTTGAATCTAGGCGCTATTGCATTTTGAAGAACACTCGATGCCTGAAGCGGTCTGTGTGACTATTTTTGTGCCAACTGCAAGTTATAAATGAAAATTTTCTGAGTACAATTAGTTCTATTAACCAACTATATCAATCAAATCTAATAGTTAAAATAACAAGGCGATCAATTTGTTCGGTGGAAGAGAAAGCCACAAGCTTTAAACCTCGCCCTTGGTTTGCTACATATTCTTTTGGGTTCTTTTCATTTCATGTCCTGTGTTGCTGAATGTATCATGTTTGTAGTTTATCAATAAAATACAAACATGTATCACTGTATCACCACCCTTGATCAGTCTTTGTTTATATTTATTTCACAAATTGTTACCATGATTGTTCATTGTAAAAAAAAAAAAAAAAAAAAAAATGTAAATAAAGCTTGGTCCAATTGTTTATAAAATAAAAATAAAGTATTAATAATAATAGTAATCTTAAGGTTGGATGTTCGAGTTTTACCCAAGGTTAATTTTCGGCACTATTTGTTATGTTTTTGATATCATGATTGTGATAAACACAAAAATAATATTTTTAATTTTACTTCTAAAAATAAAATCATAATTTTTGTTGGTAGCGCAGAGTCTTTCTCCATGTGTATTCTTTTTCCATAATTACACCACTGGTTGCTGCTTTCGTTGCAGCCTCTCTCATTTTTCCTCATGACAACCCTTTGATTCCTTAACCCCATTCACATAAAAGTTCACACCGACCGACCACTGTGAATGATCAATTTCCCTCTGTTAAACATCCCAGAGCAGTGTATTTGAGGTATAAATTACGCGCCAATTCTGTTAAAATTCAGCCAACTTTGAATTTTCCATCATGATTCAGAAGTGTTTTTTGAGCTTTGTGTGTACTGCGTTCCATGATCTTTAAAGTAATATAAATGAGCTTTCTTTTTTATAAAATTAAACATAATAGGGTATTTTTTTAACTAGTGATACGCAGAATTGCAATTGTAGAAGTACTCTAAATTCACGAAGGGGAAAACAGGGAAAAATCAAATTTTAGAAAAGTATTGAACTTATGATTAAATATCTCTCTGTTCTTTCAATATTTTTTTATGCAACCAACTGCATTTCAAGGGAAATATGCATGACTATCCATACATGAAGTCAAAAATTACTTACTGGCTATCATTTCTTTAAAAACATGCATCGATCCAAGTGACCTCTAGACCTGTGGGAAAAACAGGGATTTGGCCATAACTCTTTAACGAAGCAAAATGCCCCACTGCAAGTTTCGCTCATATGATAGTCCACGGTGGGCTGAACCTACCCTCAAATATTTGCATCTGTATACGGGACACCCTGTATAATTATGTCTACACTATATAAATAATTAATTGTTAATTAATAGAATCATCAGCATCTAGTTTACATGTAGGTATAGAAGTTTTTCTAGATTGTCGACTCAAGTCAAGGAGTCCTCTTGGATATACCCGAGTTTCGTCCTTAGGCATGGCCTCATATATTTATTTTTCCTAACCCTACTATACACAATCAACCATTCCTTCATACATGTGGCAAATATAAAATCAATGCGCTCAAATTGTTCCCGATAAACGTTCTCTATCGTCCGGTACTAAATCGAAAATAACTTAAAGACGGTGAATATCAGGAAAAATGGCAGGAGAGCGTAAAAAAAATAATTTCACCTCATTTTGATAATTTTCTTTAAAATAACCTCCCTCATTTTTTTCTCCCCTTCAACTAATTTCTCTCCCTCTCCCTTCACCTACTCTCTCTCTCTCTCTCTCTCACTGTCTCCCTCCTTCCCTACCTCTCTCTCTTTTTCTCTCTCACCTCCCTCCCTAACTCTCTCTTTTTCTCCCTCTCCTCTCTCTCTCCCTCTCTCTCTCTCCCCTCTTTTTAATCCACCATCCTTGTCTGTCCTCTTTCCCTCGCCCATTTTTTTTCTCTCTCTTTTCTTCGAGCGCTTATTTTTTTTTATTTTTTTTTTTTTCTTGAAAGATTTTCAAGTTCCTGTCCTTATCCTATAATTTGGCATTTCTTTCCCTGCCTGGGTGGGGGCGGGGCGAGTCATTCTCACAGCGTGCTGGCATACAAGATGAGACCCTGGCGGCATTGGACTTGTTTTTTTTCGTAAAGATAGAGTTCGAGACAACCTCATATTTTTTTCCCCCTTTATAGATCTAAATAGAGGTCGGTGTGATAATTGGTGCTTCTCTTGTGGAACTCCAACCAGTCTATAATAAATCTAGATAACTCTAAAGCTTTCAATATCAAATTCTTTACTTTTTTGTGGTTTAAAATATAATAATAATAATAATAATAATACCTACTCTTTAGTGGAAGGTAACCGCCAGGCGAGGTTAATGCTCAAAGCATTTCCTACCACCTAAACCTCAGAGTCTTATTATTATGTGGTCACAAACTCAAATTAATGAGGAAAAGTTCATGCACTGGGTGGGATTTGAACCAACGGATCAATTCGCTACCTGGATTACCAGACTAGCGCGTTAACCACTTGGCTCCCAGTGCACAATGAATGACACACTCTATTTTTCCAGCTAAAATTTAGCAATTTTTATAAAATATAACAGTGAGAAAGCTTTTTGGATCAAGGCCCTGGTGTATTTATTCAACGAGCTCAAAACATAGCTGGTCATACACAAATTAATAAATTCCTTTTGATCCCTCTTACCTCCAGACCCTGCAAAATGAAACCAGCAAACCCCAGATTTACGATGTATTCTCCTGCTCGGTCAACAAAAGCCGAGTTGGTTAGCAAGGGGACCACTGAATTCACAGGAAATGTGTCCTGTTATTGCGAAGGGGACGCTAACAAAGAGATAGCATTCCTAAGGACCTGTGACTCTGGAACTCTGCGCTAGTGGTACTTCCGCTCAGGATTCAATACAATACTTTTCGTGTATTGTATAGTCGGTGATTCCAAAACCTTTTGAAAAAGTGGTTGTATTCTTCTGTTATTCGAAAAATGATGTACGTGATTCAAACACCTTAGAAAAAGTGGCTATATCCTTTCTGTTATTCGAAAAATGGTGTGATTTTATAATAGTTTCAGAAAAAGAAGTTATCCGAGATTACTTTTGACGATTTTGAATTTTTATGGTCAACGATTTTGTTAGGGATGTAGAGGGGGTGGTTAGGTATCTTTCAAGATTCTATGACAATCTTATATTTTATTTTTAAATGATTTTGATCTTTATTGTATAGTCTGAGAACTCCTTATACCTACTTTTATAAGATAAATGTGTTGTGTTAAAGGTTCGATGGAACGATTATTTCACAAATCCTCAAAGCATTTTCTACCACTCAACCCTCAGTCTTAAACTCAAATTAATGAGAAAAGATTCATGCACTGGGTGGGATTCGAATCAACGGATCCCTACGCTACCTGGATTACCAGACTAGCGAGTTAACCACTTCATCATGGAAATCCAACCTGCTGAACTGGGCTATATATTATGTTGTTTGCACAGCGAATTCGTCGGGTAAAACGGGTAAAACTCTAACCAAATAGTTGAATTGAGTTGAATCGATAATCCAAAATATACAAAACAAAAAAAAGATTGGAAAAAAGTTTGAAATATTGGCTGCCTATGTCGACCACCCTTAAATCAACCTACCACCGCCGCCTCTTACTCCAGCCTCCCTCTTATTAACCGTAGACACGTTGTCCCTGGAAGAAACCATGTTTAACTTCAGTTAAAAACTTCATATTAAACTTTAATGCTCTTTTTTTTCTCGACAGTTCTCTCCTCCGCTTTCTAATTTGTCCTTCTGTTCCGTTTCCTCGAGTCCCCTTCCTGCATCACGTCTCCAAGCAGTCTGTCTTGTCCTTTTCCTTATCTCCTTCTTTCTTCTCCCACTTTTACTACGTCTCATTTTTTCTCTTCTTTATCTCTTTTCTCTCTCTCTTCCTCCTCTTCCTGCTTCTCCAAGAAGTCTGCCTTGTTCTTTTCCTTATATCCTTCTTTCTTCTCCCACTTTTACTACGTCTCATTTTTTCTCTTCTCTATCTCTTTTCTCTCTCTTCCTCCTCCTACTAATCCTCCTCGTCCTCTTCCTCCCTCTCTTCTTTAATGCTCTTTTTTTCTCTCAACAGTTCTCTCCTCCGCTTTCTAATTTGTCCTTCTGTTCCGTTTCCTCGAGTCCCCTTCCTGCATCACGTCTCCAAGCAGTCTGTCTTGTCCTTTTCCTTATCTCCTTCTTTCTTCTCCCACTTTTCCTCATTTTCTCTCCTCTCTATCTGTTTTATTTTTCTCTCTTCCTCCTGCTCCTGCTTCTCCAAGCAGTCTGTCTTGTCTTTTTCCTTATCTCCTGCTTTCTGTTCCCACTTTTCCTCATTTCATTTCCTTGCTCTCTCTTTTCTCTCTCTCTCTTCCTTGTACTCCTGCTTCTTTTAGGAGTATGTCTAGTCCTCTTCCTTATCTCCTTCTTTCTTCTCCCACTTTTCCTCATTTTCTCTCCTCTCTATCTGTTTTCTTTCTCTCTCTTCCTCCTGCTCCTGCTTCTCCAAGCAGTCTGTCTTCTCATTTTCCTTATCTCCTGCTTTCTGCTCCCAATTTTCTTCATTTTCTTACCGTTCTATCTATTTTCTCTCTCTCTCTTCCTCCTGCTCCTGCTTTTCCAAGCAGTCTGTCTTGTCCTTTTTCTTATCTCCTTCTGTCTTCTCCCACTTTTCCTCATTTTCTTTCTGTTCTATCTATTTTCTCTCTCTCTTCCTCCTGCTTCTCCAAGTAGTCTGTCTTGTCCTTTTCCTTATCTCCTTCTTTCTTCTCCCACTTTTACTACGTCTCATTTTTTCTCTTCTCTATATGTTTTCTTCTCTCTCTTCATCCTGCTCCTGCTTCTCCAAGCAGTCTGTCTTGTCATTTTCCTTATTTCCTGCTTTCTGCTCCCAATTTTCCTCATTTCATTTCCTTTCTCTCTCTCTTCCTTGTACTCCTGCTTCTTCAAGGAGTATGTCTAGTCCTTTTCTTTATATCCTTCTTTCTTCTCCCTCTTTTACTAATTCTCATTTTCTCTCCTCTCTCTCTCTTTCTCCTCCTCCTGCTTCTACACCTCTTGCTTTTCCTCTTCCTCCTTCTCTTTCTCCTCTTACTTTTCCTCTTCCTCTATTTCTTATTCTCATTCTACTTCACCTAATGAATTCTCTCTCCTTTCTTCTCTGTATCTTATTCCTCGCTGTACGAGACTACGAAACAATAGTGAACGATGTGTGGTTACGGTGCTAGACTTGTTATGTGTAAACAATCGCATGGATCTGTGATCTGTGGATCGGATCCCAGAATGGGCATTTCCATCAGATATAGGTAGGTAGGTATACTGTTTAAAAAAAAACTTAAAAAATAAAATAAATTAATATTTTTTCTCTCTATTTTTCCTATTCCTCAATTCTCCTCCTTTTCCTCTATATTCCTCCGTATTGCCCTAATTTCCTCCATCTCTTCCTTTTTACTGTACTGTATTTCATTAATTTCCTTCTTTTCTTCCTCCTCATCAATGTAATACCTATTTTCTCTTCTTTCTATACCTCTCTCTCTCTCTCACTCTCTCTCTCTCTCTCTCACAGTCTCCCCTCTCTTCTTTCTCAAACTCATTAGTTCTCCCTCTTACTCTCTTAGAAAGTGAGAGAGAGAGAAAGGAAAAGAGATATTAGAAAACTCGTACCAATCTTAAATGACAATTTCTCTCCTTGATTGCTCGTAATTTCCTCCAAGAGTCATCCTTATTTTTCTCTCTCACTTCATCTCTCTCTTTCTTCCTTCTTTTGCTCTCTCTCTCTCTCTCTCTTTCTCTCTCATGATCTCTCTATCTCTCTCATTCATTCACTCACTCAATCTCTCTCTTTTTCTATCCCTCTTATCTCTTCTTTCTCTGTCCTTATCTCTCTCTCTCTCTTTTTTATTCCTCCTTCTTTTTTTCTCTTTTTCTCCTTTTCTCTTTCTCTCTTTTTCTATTTCTTTTCTATTAGTTCTCTCTCTCTCACGTAGGCAGCTTAATTTTCCATCTCATTTCAGTCCAATGTTTCCCGTCATCTTTCGTCTCAGGGTTTTCATTTGCTATCTCCACTAATTGGACAATTTCAATCGACTGCTCTTCCGGCTCTCTTCAAGCAATCTGAAAAAAAAGATGAAAAAATAAGAGAAGAAGAAAAAGAAGAAGAAAGAAAAGATTAGAGACCGGCCGTGTCGAGATCTTTCTGCTAGGTACTTTTTGCTAGCTACTTTCTTAAAGTTGGCAATCCGTCGTGATGTGACCATGCAGTTAAAGGCGACGTCAAACCCCGAATTAAAGAAAAAAGTAGACAACAAATTTCCCACAAATTAATGGCCCCAGAGGCCGTTGAGATTTGTGAAAAATCCTTGTCTATAGAGAATCAGGAGATAAGGATCGAATTATTAATCAGGATTACAACAAAGGGTGGGTTTTACAATAATTTTGAAAATTAACTTGGGACTGACTCCAATTTTCTTTTCGGCGAAGCAGCATTTTACAATAAAATTTTCACTCATCCCAAGTCAGCTCGAAGAACAATAATTTCAATTCAGTTCAATATCTTACTGTAGAACAATTTAAACAAAGATGTAGAGAGGGCCTGGATATAGGTATTTAGCCTGTATACAGTGTCGTTCCAACCTGCTCACGTAATTGCAGTATTATTGCTGGGTGTAAATATTGATAAAAAAGAAGAAACAAAGTGGAAGAAGAAAAAAGATCAAGAAATTGTAGTAAAAAAACAAAATGACCTGGCGAGGTGATTTTATTTTTCACTGCAGAGTGGTTTTCAAACCGTCTTCGAGCTGTCTAGGGATGTATTCAAACCAACGAAAACCGTATTGCGAAATGCTGTCCCGCGAAAATAATTTAGAGTCGATCCCTAAATCAACTTCAAAGTTTTCAAATATTGAGTGATTGAGTGGGAAAGAGAGAGAGAGAGTGATGAGTGAGTGAGAAACAGAGAGAGAAAGAAAGAGAGAAAGAAAGAAAAAAAGAGAGAAAGAGAAAACTAAATAGCTGTGGTCACCCCTCCTCTATTGAAGTAATGATAATATTTATCCTGATTATTCTCCGTGTCATAATAGGGAATCGATCACGTGTCCTTCATCAATCAAGCCCATTGTGCTTGGCTCCGTACTTTCACGACAAATGAGAGTGCCCCACCCCATGCGATGATAACGCATGGTATTGTTGTAAGAATGATAAATACAATTGTATTCTTTTAACAATCATTCTGCCAATCTACAGGGTGTCTGGTATTTATGTGTCAAATTTATCACCTTGGAGTAATGGTTTTCCAGTCAAATTTTCAGCCTACGTGGCGTAATGGTTGTGACTACTGCCCGTAGTCCAGAGGTCCCGAGTTCGATCCCCGGTTGGAGCAGACTGTTCGAAGAAAATTCTGTTCCCTCCAAACACGTGAGGCTGTCATTTCCGGCCCTACCCAGGCTGGGTGAGGTTCATGTGGGTAGCTCGTACGATTCCCAACGAATGGAGGGTAAAACCCCCGTCCTATCTACCTCAAGTCAGAACGTTAAACCAAACAGAATCAATGGACATGAAAAGAGCCTAGACATGGGATCTGGGCGTCCATATCATCCTCTCACCACCGTGATTTAGGTATCAATACCCATCTCACGGACACGGAATTATTATTTTTACCACCTAACTTAAAAAGTGAAAATAAGTAGGAGGTGACTCATGTTATAGTTGAAGCCGCATTAATTGTATCATCGAAGAGGATCCATTTGACCCTTAAAATTTTTCGTAGTAAAGCCTTTCTAAACCGAATTAGTAAACTTCTTAAAATGCCAATACTGCGGACACCCTGTCTAGTTTAGATTTTGCAAATAAAAAAAGAGTAAGTATACCCCCCACGTACAGTATGTCACCTCCACACAATAGGTAATAAAAAGATCCTCCTAGTCCTACTGTTGGTTTGATGGGACATTGTGACCAACTTGTGGTCAAATGACCACCACAATGGTCTATAAAGAAATGCTCTCGTTAATTGATGATTTAATGGGACATTCTGACCAATATAGAAGGTCATACCTATTGGCTATTTGATGGAGTCAAATGACCACCTTAATATCGCACAATGTGCTATAAAGAGATGTTTTCGTTTATTGTTGGTTTAATGGGACACTTATTATTATATAAATAATCGAAAATAATTATTTCCTGGTTATGTCAGAAACTACATTGCCTTAGGCTTTTTTTAGATGATTGTAAATTTGAAAAGATTTCACAGAACAGAATAGTACAGTTTCCCACAGTCTATTAGTGACAGTTACTTATCAAAGGCATGAGTATTCAAATTTCAGCAATCTGTACAATAATGTTACGTATTAGGAATTTAGAGCACATTCAAGTGTGAAAACCGCCCTCGGGGGTGCTTTTGAGTCTTGAACCTAAGTTTATTTAAACGAGACATATTGTCAATGAGTGTGTGTGTGTGTGGGGAGAGAGAGAGAGAGAGAGAGAGAGAGAGAGAGAGAGAGAGAGAGAGGGTAAGAGGGAGAGAGAGAGAGAGAGAGAGCGAATGAGTGTGTGTGTGTGTAAGAGAGTTAGAGAGAGAGAGACAGAGAGCGAATGAGTGTGTGTGTGAGAGAGAGAGATTGTGAAAGCGAGAGAGAAAGGAAATGAGTATGTGTGTGTGTAAGAGAGTTGAGGAGAGGGTGTGTGAAAGAGAAAGAACGATGGAGTGTGTATTGTGGGAAAGGCTAGAGGGATTCTATGCATAGGATCCTGATGATGTAGTGTTCTTCTCAAGTCAAGTGTGAAACAATTGATTAATAAAAGCCCTTGAGCGACACCACTGATAAACCCTGCTAATCTCTTTCTCTCTTACCCACACAAATCAAATATCACTCTTTTTGAGTATTTTTTTCTCGATTTATCGCAAACGTTAATACGTGATTTATACGTCAATACGAGCTCTGATTTTTAAATAAATCACTCCATCTTTACAATATTTTTCTTTAAGAAGTACCTACTACCTACTTACTTGTAAAAGTAAATATTACATTATGTATACAGAGTGTCCACTTTTAATGTGCGCCATAGGAAAAATACATGTAAAAACAGTTTTTCTTGTCTCAAAAGTCGCTATTAAGTATTTTAACTAAACCAAATATGTTAACTCATGTATTTTTATCTGAAGAATCCACTGGTGGTAATTTCATACACCTGGGAGTTACAGCTAAAAAGTTAAGGGTTCGAAATCCGAGAAATGTGTTATGTTTGAAACTCAACATTTTTGTACAATTGGATACTCTATTTTATGTATTTTTTCACGAGAAATCGATTGGTAATATTTTCAATTACCTGGGGTTTACAGTCAAAAAGTTCTGGGTTCGAAACCGAGTAATTGCGTTGTGTTTGAAACTCAATATTTTCGTACACCTGGATAGGGATACCTACCTGGTTTCTGGTTTTACTAACTGTTATACCCTATTTTAGCATTCTTTAACTTTATTTGTGTATTTTTTCAATAGATATAACGATTTCTACTTCTTTTGTCCGAAGAAGACCTACTGAAAAAAGGCGTGTTTTAAACTTGAATTCATGACTTTGTAAAAAAGGACAACTGATAATCAGTTTATGGGTAGGTACTTACTGATATTGAAGTTAGATTCGATTTTCAGACAAATCTAGTTTAAATCTGACACACGCTCCCAATTTTCAAAACTCACGGATGTGGGCCAAAGAAAATCCTCTACTCTTGGTACAGCCTCATACTCAGTACCCACAAAAAGTAAACGTGTGGGCAGGAATAGTAGGTCAACACATTCTTCTTCTTCTTCTTCTTTTACTCTGTCTTATCCCGCTCAAGCAGGGTCGACGTTGTTCAACCTCATAGTTGAGGTTGATTGGTTTTGGCACATTTTTTACGGCTGGATGCCCTTCCTATTGGTTATTGGTCCTGAATCACAAAATAATGTTGTTGGTGAAAGAGAATTTTTTTTTTCAAATGGACGGTTGTCCAGCCCACAACTCAAGATTAGTCAAAGAGTTTTTACAAGCAGCATTTCCAGGAAGGGTGATAGCTCACAATGGTGATATTGATTGGGCAGCAAGATCACCCGATCTATCCCCAAATGATTTTTTCTTTGGGGTTACCTAAAAGCAATACTTTATCACGAAGGTAAAACATACCCCAATGTAGAGGCATTGAAAGATGCCATCACCCAAGCATGCAACAACATAACAGCACGTCAATTGGCAAATGTTCTCAATGAATTTTACGACAGATTGGGATATTGTATTGCTGCTGATGGAGATATCTTTGAAAATCGAATCTAACTTCAATATCAGTAAGTAAACTGATTTAGTAAGTAAACCATAAACTGATTATCAGTTGTCCTTTTTTACAAAGTCATGAATTCAAGTTTAAAACACGCCTTTTTTCAGTAGGTCTTCTTCGGACAAAAGAAGCAGAAATCGTTATATCTATTGAAAAAATACACAAATAAAGTTAAAGAATGCTAAAATAGGGTATAACAGTTAGTAAAACCAGAAACCAGGTAGGTATCCAGGTGTACGAAAATATTGAGTTTCAAACATAACGCAATTACTCGGTTTCGAACCCAGAACTTTTTGACTGTAAACCCCAGGTAATTGAAAATATTACCAATCAATTTCTCGTGAAAAAATACATAAAATAGAGTATCCCATTGTACAAAAATGTTGAGTTTCAAACATAACACATTTCTCGGATTTCGAACCCTTAACTTTTTAACTGTAACTCCCAGGTGTATGAAATTACCACCAGTGGATTCTTCAGATAAAAATACATGAGTTAACATATTTGGTTTAATTAAAATACTTAATGGCGACTTTTGAGACAAGAAAAACTGTTTTTACATGTATTTTTCCTATGGCGCACATTAAAAGTGGACACTCTGTATATAAAAAAAAGTTATCATATTTGTGTTAATCACTTTCGTGATATCACAAATACTCAAAATCGCTTTACTAAATCTACGCTGAAACCAGGACTTGAACCACCGACCTCCAAGTTACAAGTCCGCCGCCTTATCGATCAAGCTACTGAGGTCGGTTATTATGTATAAAAGCCCTTGAGCGACACTTGTTCATGGTTCTAAACTTTGGCCCAGTCTAAACCCCGAACATTTTCAATCTGTTTTTCTGACGAAAGCCAAACTGGTCGAAACACATATCATGTACATCAATACATCCTAGGTATGAATAATAATATTAAAATAAGACTTTTCGAGGATCCCATTGAAAAATTGCAAATCCAGCAGGAGTGTCAGTTGAAATTCTGGTCCTTAGATTTTAGCATTCATTCTCATTCTTCTGTTGGCTTGGACTGCGAAGTAAAGACTCAATTATCAGTAATTTGGATTGATATTGAAATATCTTGAGGTGACTCAGCCTTATCAGGGTACCAGGTGTTCAAATCCTGACCTTCATTACCTATTGTTTATGTTAGTGAATATTATTGAGATCAGTTCATCAGCTCTACTGTATTTTAACTTTACATCTTCATTAGTATAACAGATATATGTTTTAATCTTATAAACAGACTATAAACAGGGAGTAGACCAGCAGTTTGGCTGGGGGACTATAAACAGGGAGAATCTGGGAGATGTTGACTTTTCTTTATTTTAGTGTGCCACGGAACCGCTTTCGCATTACATCAAGGCACTTTACCTTTACACCTATGCCATTCCGGAAACAGAAAATTTCGGTCACAATTTTCCGCTCCGGCCGGGATTCGAACCCGCAACCTCCGGATTAGCAACCAATGTTCTTAACCACTGAGCCACGGAGGTCAACACCAGATGTTGACTTATCTCTAAGTTTTTTACGTCGCTTAGATTTTTTACAACATAACTTGTGCTGATAACGATGTTTTCTGGTCGGTCATAGATATCTGCTCTCATGGTTCTTATACGTGGAATAGTTCCAGAAAAATTGCAGGTGAGTGACACGTCTCAAAAATCATGAATCACGTTACGAGAATCACAGGTGTCAGAAATGAACGCAAGCTAGAACGTAGAACCTCATATTTTCTGATCTAGAAGGACCAGCCAATTACTATCGAAATAGGTATTCAAAATATCGGAAAAACTTTTTAACGTTGTAAAATTAACGGTGATTTTTCGCGTAATTTCTTAGTGCATGTGGTATTTTTTAGGATATCAAACGTTTTTTTCGTTTCATAAACAACTAGAATATTTTCATTTGTGGTTTTTCCTACATATTATTTTGTATCATTTTCTAGTTTGAAAAATATACAAAGTCTATTATCTTAAAAAGACATTAGTGTGTTCATAAACTACAGCAACAGTTAATTTATCTCTGGAGTCACTGGACATTTTGAATATTTATGGTTGATATTTTGAAAGTTGACCTTGGTAAATCTATTTTGAAGATTTACAAAGATTTTTTGGAAGATAAGATAAATAAATTTTATAAACACACTGTATGATAAATAAATTGTTTATTTTCATCCAATGAAAAAAACAATTGGACATTTAATGGAAACAGAATGTTATTTCCATGTGGACTGTATCTCAAATTTAGCTTCCTGATTTTCATGGTACCTTTGGTCATTGCGGATGACACCAACTCGACTAGCACACCTGTAGCTGAATCTGATGAAGACGTACGTACGCATGTGCATTGTGCATGCATTATTTTGACAAAGTAATTTCTCGTCAATTTTCCCTGGTGACAATACTCAAGATTTGTTGAGACGGTGTCAAAATCCTGGTCACAATAGATGTCACAATATCGTAGTGTAAATTGTGTGGAGTTTCTTCTGAAACAATACAACCAGGACATATAATAATAAATAATAATAATAATAATAATACCCGGTGTACGGGAGTATATTTACGGGAATAGCCCTATTTACAATGTCAACAATAAAAATTTCAATAAATACAAAGATTAAAATAAAATATTGTTAAAAAGTATACAAGTAAAGCTTACGAGAAAAGTAAATGAATAGGTAAGTATAAACAAAGTCAGGTAAAATCAAAATCGTTGTCATGGTTTGCTGCTCGAATCATTCTGTTTAGAGGCGAGAAATGTGAGTAGTTGGTAGCACATGTTGTTGAGTAAAACAAGTTATTTTTTCTCAGCCTTCTATGACAGTCAAAAGATACTGTGGACAAGAGTTTGTTACAATCAATCAGTCCAGTTAGTAACTTTTTCAGGTAAAATGAGTCCGCTTGTAGGCGGCGCTCTGACAGCGTGTCGATACCTACAACAAAATTAGAATAACGCAGTCCACAGTAGAACAAAAAACGTTTTTGGACTCTGTCCAGCAAGTTGGCATGCACATTATAATGGGGTGACCATACCACACTACCCTATTCCAGTAGAGAACGAACCAGGGCCAAGTACAAAGTCTTGAAGGAAACTGCTGATAGACCTTTAGAAGAACGAAAGACATAACCCAAGAGTCGATGACAACGCATTGAGAGGTTCGAGATGTGAGCAGAAAAAGAGAGTTTACGGTCCATTAAAATTCCCAAGTCCTTAATCTGATCAACATGCACAAGAGGTTGATCGTTCAGAAGATACTGAAATGTAATTTGCTCACGATGTAATAAGAATCATTTTTTAAGATTTGTTAGAGCTGTTTTGTTCTACATAAAACATATTTCTTCTACATAAAACACCAAGTTCCCAAAAAGAAAAGAAAATCCTGATCAAAATAGAGAGGTATAAAGTAGTTATACTGATTAAAATAGAGAGGTTAGTTGATGGCATGGATATTCAGAACTATTACCTGCTGATGAGAGCAAATGAGATCGAAACAGCTGTCCAGGTATGTTCTGATATTAATGTACATCTAATACAACTTCTCACTTTTCTATTTATACTGATTAAACAGATTCTGTTTTTCTGCGAAAGTATTATCAATTCTAAACCACAAGCAAATAAAGTTAAATGGATTAAGGAGTCATGCATGGTAGACTACTTTTGAGCGGCAGTTTTATATGTACTTTTATGATTTCATGGTTTTCACTCATTTACCCGAGGAGAAAATAATATAGAAAATATTGTAATCGCTCACTTGTTTCTCAAAATTTTTAATGGACGACTTTCTCTCCATGTTTCAGCTGCCTCTTCACAAACAGCAACAAAAAGATGATGAAATGCAACCGAACGCTTTCTTCAAACCTGAATACATCTCAGTGGAGCACGAAGCTGAGGTGGAATACTACAACGACAATTCACGTTCACATCCAGCTGCTTCCTCACAAGGTAGTTCATGGAACCCTCAACTCCCGCAATCACAACACCGCTCCTGGGAGGAGACTGTCGCCGAGATACAAGCCATCAAAAATATTCTTCAAACCAAACCGGGCCAAGCTGGCAGAAAGACCGATATCAATATTTCCATTCCAGTGAAAGTCAACGAGTACGGTTCGCTCTTAGAGAAGATTTACCAAAAAGTTGCCAAGAATTGTCAGGAAAAATCTTCTAGCGCCACTGAACAGACCACAACAACTTCTAAAAGCCATGACGTTGATCAGAGAAATGTTACCATCATGGAAAACAACAACAAGGGAGTAAATAAAGATGTAACTAATTTTACAAACAAGTCAAACGATGCAAACCATAATCATATAAGTACTGACAGTAAAGAGATACAATCAGTAAACCTTACTGAACATAACGAAAAAAATTTCACCAAAAAGGTAATAGTAGGTCGAACCAATGATACAAATAAACCAAGTAATGTAAACCTTAATACCGCCAGTGGTGAAATTTTAAAACAAAAAGATCCAAATGGAGGCCTTGGAAATGATGACAGAGAATTTCGTAAAATTACAACAGCAAACTGGAGCTTGGAGAAAAAGGAAACGAAACCTATGTACCTTATTGTTGGTGACAATTCTGGTGATAACGAAAATGTGGTGGACAAACATATTCCTCATAATATGGTCCAGAACCCTACACAAGATATAGAGAATACGACACTCAAGACAGTAGGAAAACCACCGGATGAAGTAACATTGACACCGATGGAGTGTAGTACAGAAAATAATTTACTCGCTCATAACTCGTTCAATGGAAATTCTATGAGTTTCAAGGTAAACTTCAATGTATTTCCCGGCCATAGAGAACATACTAGAAGCAAATCTTTTACCGAACAAGGTCCACAAAATAATTACCACAATACACAAAATGTAAAAACAAAAGTAGTAAACAAAACTACAGATATGATAGAAAATGAAAATATTTCATCAAATACTGAGCGTTTGTCAAACACAGATAAAGTGACAGTACCTCAGAATAAAAATAGTATCGAGAAGCAATATACCTCATATCCAAAAAATGACAAACCAATGGATTCTACAACAAACTCTACAAGAAAAAATGAAAGAATTACTAAAAAACCAATAGAAATCACAACAGAGAAAGACTTTGATGAGACCAAAAAAAATGACCCTGATGTGAAATTTTCACAACGAACGATTGAAGACTTAATACAACAAATTGAAAACCCAAGAGATCAGGACATCTCACACTTAAACCAAGTTCACCAGCCATGGATGGTAGCTGCCCTTTCATACATACAGCAGGGTAAGCCTATTCCTGAGGGTCTCAAACGTTTCATTGCTATAAAAGGAGGCATTATTCCGAGAGATTTCACTATTCAGTCAACCACTGCCATAAACGACATTGGAAAGCAACCAATCAGCACGTTAGAACCTTTCCAGAAATCTCCACAAAGTAGTAAAATCACTAGAAAACCACCTCCAATAACAGTCGATAAGTACACAACAGAAAGAGAGACAGTTCACTCATATACAAACACTAATTTAGGAAAAAGACTTAAAGCGGCCACAGAAAGTGTAGAAAGGCCACATTTCACAAAAGCCAACATTGGAAAAGAATTAGTGAGCACTTGGGACCCTATCGAGAAATCTCCACAGAGAAAAAAAGTTACAAAAAAAATATTTCCAGTAACTGACAAGACAACAACAGAGACACTTCAAACATATGCAAATATTGATTCAGAAGAAAAAATTGTTGTTGATACAAGAGAAGAAAGACCACATTTCAATCCACACTGGTTGCACCGTGGAGCTAATTTATATTCGACAGTAACTGCGGTTTATAAAGAAAACACTGCCGTCAACGTGGAAAAAGCTGATGACCCCGTAATTAGACGAACTAACTTCATGAATGGCATTAAAAAGATAAAAACAACTAAATGGATCGAACCCAACCTAAACAAGACCAGAAAATCATGCGGTAGTAAAGTCAAACCAGTTGTAGTCACCACCATAGAAAGGTCAAATTACGTTCCGGTATCCGACAATCGATTTGTACACTTTGCGAAGACAGCAGATATAATGAATACAAGCAACAAAACAAAAAAGAGCACATAGTTTAATTTTTTCCAAACAATTGATCTCCAACGTAATTAAGAAGGTTTTAAGATTTTTTTACTATAACAGTATGACTGGATAAATTTGTAATGAAAACCATTTTATACTTACTTAAACGAAATATCTTCTGATATACTAAAGATGATAATAATTATGAGCCTTTTCCGTAATAGGTATGTAACTACATACGATACGTACAGTCGTACATAGGTACATATATGTATTATGAAGAAAGACATATCAAATGAGTTAAATAAAATAATAACTTCATTCTAAGAAGAATGTCCAATAATATGATAAAAAAGAAGGACTTAATAATTCTTAAAATAGTTTGTTATTACTTATTGGATTTATCACGTTTTTGCCGTATTTGCAGTAATTTTTATAGTAAAAAATTCTATAGTCACCATTAAATTGGATTTAGAGAAATACAACAAGAATGCATGAAGATTCAATATTCAAATCGTAGATACTTTTACTGTACATTTTAGAATATATTATGTAAATTTATTATTATTGATCTGGAATACCTGCTATTAATTGTTGATAATTTATTTTTTAATTATAATTTTGTATCTAATTTATTCAAAATAAAGGTTTATTCATGTTAGGGCTTCACTTTTTTTGCTATGAATGACCACTTATATCTACCTCCATGAGCGATTGCGTGCGCAATTGGTTGTCTCCAACTCGATGGAAAATCTCACGTCGGACTCTTCGTGAGGAAAGTTCTCTCTTACCTTAATCAACTCTTGACCAGCACACATCGCAACTATCCACCGTATCATCTTGCTCCGCTAGCCGCTTTCGCCAGGCCTGGCGACTTACCATCTTGATCAGCGGCCCCAGCGTAGAGCAGAAGAAGATTGACGAACGACAACCGTAAGCTCATTTTCAATTAACTATTGGAAAAGCCATCTGCTCTCCAATACATAAGTTGGTCATTCGAACCGAAATCGTAATTTGCCAGTTTTATGGGTCTATAGTTTAACTTAATCTTTGTACTTGCTTCTGGCCTCGTGTCTCGCGTTCGCACCATTAAGTCTTTCTCAAAGCAGTAGACAGTAGTTAGCGTGAGTCAATGTTCTATCTGTAGCGTTTGTCATCTTCATTACCTATTTCACAATCATTTCATCTTAAAATCTTAAAATTTCAATCTAAGTGAAATATTACACTTGATTGCCTATACTTCCTATCTGGATTACTGGCATTGAAAATTGAGTAAAGTTGGGGTTTAATCAGTGTTTTAAAATCATAATCAAGTGAAAAAGAATTGCTTTTACCTTATTTTTATCTTATTAATACTCAATCTAGTACCCTTTGTAATAATCTTGTTATCTGATCCTGTGTCACAACTGTCAATTTACCTTACATTTGTGCATAATACTAAAGTATCATTATCTTCTAAAGTTTACTAGCCAAAGCTCAGTTTCCAAGATTTTTTTTGCATTCTGTGAATAAGTCTGGTTTCTAATTGTTCATATCTCCACAAAAACCTCATTTTTCTACATTAATTTACCGATTTCAGCAACCTAGAGTAATTTTTAGTTCTGTATTTTGATCTTATTTGGTTATTGGAAAATTTAGCTACATTTGTTGACCTCATGGGTTTTTGATCTTGCATTTTCTGCATATTATCTTATTTTAATGAAACCTTGATATTGCTATTTACCTGCATTCATTTCATTACAATCTAATCTTATAAAGTTGCATAATTAATAATTCTCACCCACCGAGATTTTGTTGCAGTTAAAGCAACTAATTATCTCATCTCCTTATATTTGCTAACCTATAACACTTACCTGTAGTTATTTCTATAACAAACCTCAGTTTAAAGAGTTATTATATCTGAGTTTACCGAGTAAAGTGTGCTCAAGGGGATATTTTTGTATTATCCAAAATTTAATGATCTTGTTCTGTGCTATTATCTGCATAAGGAATTACCCACCTAACTAATCTTACCAAGTGATTTTTAATAATTAAATTTTGTCACAATTATCAGCTAAACCCATTTAAATATTGGCAGTGATTTTTTTTTTACACGAGAGTCGACCCTGCTTGAGCGGGATAAGACAGAGTAAAAGAAGAAGAAGAAGAAAGAAGAGAGTTATTTTCTAGTGGTTATATAATCCAAGTGATATTTTTTGGATTAAAATTTTCCATTTAAAAATTTTCAAGTGTGTTTTTTTGCATCTATTAAATAATTTGCCCACTTTCTAAAGTTATCACATTTTTTTTGTGAAAATTTCACCTATATTTAACTAATAACTAGTCAATAATCTAACAAAAAGAAGAAATATTGGTTTCTACAGAATACTTACCGGTTTTTAGTTACCTAGTGCTTTCTACATTCAATAATAAACATGACTTCTCCAGCTGACCAAATGAAAATTGCATCAGACTACAGAAATAGGCTGTATCGGCGAATGCAAGAGTGTTATAATGCTAGCTTAGATGCAAATAAGGTCAGTGATTTTAAAGTGAGAGTTGCAAAGGCTGATGAAACGTTGGACAAATTTGAGAAAATCTTAGGTACAATGGATACTTTGAATGTAAAGTTGGATGAGGCTGACCGCATTGACTGTGATCAAACTTTATTTAGTTTTGAGGCCATGTACTTCAAGGTCAAGGCTAAAGAAGCCGTTTTGAAGGCTGAAATGGCTTCACCGGTTTCTCCTGCCCCTCAAGCACCCAAAATTCACCTTCCAACCATAAATGTACCAATATTTAGTGGTGAAATTTCTGCTTTTCCTGCTTTCAAATCTTTGTATGACCAGTTAATCCATACCAATACCGACCTTTCTGATATTCAAAAATTCAGTTATCTTAAATCTTACCTAAGCAGCCATGCAGCTAGTTGCATTGATCATATATCTTTTTTGGCTCAAAATTATCCATTAGCTTATCAAAGCTTGGTTGATCGCTATGGAAAAAAGCGGGTTTTAGCCAATAACTATCTCTCAAAAATTAAAATTTTCACCTTTACAAAGTGATCACATAAAAGGATTGAGGAATTTCTTGGATATTTTCCATATCAATGTAGAATCTTTGAGAGGTCTAAACATTGAAAACCTAGGAGAATTTATCCTTCTTCAGTTGGGATTAAAAGCCCTTGATGAAAAAACCCGTCAAGACTTTGAAACCGAGCAGATTCAGAATAATTTTCCCAAATTTGAGGATCTAGTTAAATTTGTGCGTCACAAATGTTCTATTCTGGATCTTACCCATGACAACTCAGTGAATAACCACAAATCTCAATTACCTATTAGCCAATCTAATCGCAAAACCTATCGAGTTACTGCTCAACCAGGAGATAATCAATTTTCTTCATTTCAACCTCAACAACCTTATCAAGTTAAGCAGTTGCAAAAATCAAAGTTCACATGTTCAGTATGTAATTCTGGTGATCATAGGATTGCATCATGTACCAAATTTTTAAAGATGGATGTTACCAAGCGCTATGCTCAAGTCAAAGAATTAAAATTATGCTTTGCTTGTTTGAGTTCCAAACACTCCCGTCCAGAGTGTCAATCTATGTATCAATGCAAATATTGTCAGAGCAAAAATCACCATTCCTTGCTACATCAATCTGAACCAGGTGGAAGTCAACAGAAGTCAGGTTACCAATATCAAGGACACACTAAGGAACAAACTCATCCCTCAACCTCCAGTTCACACAAGGATAGGTTTCCTGCTCAAGGACAATCTTCCTCAACCAATCTATTTTCAGGAAATCATGCTGTTGAAACCTCAACCACTTCAAACTCAACGGTACTTCTGGGAACTGCAGTGGTGCAACTCCAAGACAGATTTGGGATGTGGTATTCTGTTCGTTGTCTCCTTGATTCAGGTAGTCAAATCTCTATAATCTCGCATCGCTTAGCTCAACAACTCAAGCTTGGATGGAAAGCATCGAACCTTCACATCTCGGGTATTGATACGTCCAATCCAGTAAAAGCCAAAGGGGAGTTGTGTGTTCAACTTTTACCTCATAAACATATTATAAAATCAGATAGTAGACCTTTGAATATTCAAGCCGTCATCTTACCGAAGATTACCAGTAATCTATCAAACACTATTAACAATGATGTTATTAAAATGTATTCCCACTTACCTTTAGCTGATTTAACTTCTGTGGATCCAAAACTAGATTCTACCATTGAACTTCTAATTGGAGCAGAGTATTACTGTCAACTTCTTGATCATTCATCAAAGACAATTTTAGGTAATCCATCAGCTGTACCATCTATTTTGGGTTGGCTGTTGCTGGGCAAGTGTCCTAACCAACTAAAACCTCAGTCCTACCATACCTTCTTTGTCAAAGAGGATCCAATTGCCATGGAATTACAAAAATTCTGGGAGAGCGAAGAACTGCCATACATCCATTCTCCAAATCCAGAAGAAGTTGCCTGTGAACAACACTTCATTGACACCCATCAGAGAGACTCAAATGGAAGATATGTGCTGCGTCTTCCCTTCAAGGACCTCATACGACCTGATCTTGGATCAAATAGAAAAATAGCACTAAAACGGCTGGAATCTCTCGACAATAAGCTGTCCCGTGATCCAGAACAAAAGAAGCTGTATTATGACAACTTGGAATCTTATCTTGAACCTGGACATATGACAATTGCTCAACACCGTTCAGACTATCTTTTACTGCATTTTGGCATCTATAAACCAACATCATCTTCTACACCCCTACGTGTTGTCTTTGATCCGAACATTTCCAGTAATAATGGAAACAATCTTGCAAAAAATCTTTTAGTTGGTCCTAAGCTCCAGAAGGACATTAGCGACTTACTTACTCAGTGGAGACTTCATCCTGTTGTTCTTCTTTGTGATATACAAGCCATGTACAGAAACATATTAATCCATCCTGACGACCGTCAGTTTCAGCATATCCTGTGGCACGAGAAGGGTTCTATGGAGGTCACAGAATTTGAACTCACCACCTGCACCTTTGGATTACCAGGGAGTCCCTATCAGGCTCAACGTGTCTTAAAACAGTTGGCCCTAGATGAGGGTGAAAAGTTCCCGAAAGCAGCAAATGCCCTGCAACATGAAGCCTATGTGGATGATTTGATTACGGGATCATCAACCGTAAAAGATGCTATTGCATTGAGAAATGACATTATTTCTCTCTTAGCAAAGGGTGGCTTTTCTGTGAGAAAATGGGCCTCATCTAACTCCACTGTCCTTGAAGGTATAGCTGAAGATCTTTGTGAAAAACCTAAATGTTTTTCAGGGGGGGAAAGGAGTCTATAAAAGTACTAGGCATGCAATGGTGCCCTAAATCTGATGCATTTTTTTATGTAGTGAATAATCAATCCTTTCCACCCACTCTTTCTAAAAGACAAGTTTTGGCATTTGTCGCTAAATTATATGACTGTAATGGCTATCTAAGTCCAGTAATCATTTGGATGAAGATTTTTCTCCAAAAATTGTGGCTTGATAATAGTTTATCTTGGGACACACCGCTCTCAGATAACTTACGTGAAATGTGGCAAGCATTCACAACTGAACTTACCTTGTTATCTACCTTTAAAATACCCCGTTACATCAATAGAGAAAAGTGTCAATCCATGGATCTTGTGGGATTTGCAGATGCATCCAAGTCTGCTTATGCTGCAGTGGTGTATCTCCGAGTGTGTAATTTGGAAGGCAAAGTTAAAAATTACCTTCTTCGTGCAAAAACCAAAGTTGCACCACTCAAAGTGCAAACCATTAATCGATTAGAACTGTGCGCAGCTTTATTATTGACAAAAATAGTCAAATCACTCGATTTTTTATCATTTGATAATGTTTATCTCTTTTCTGATAGTTGTGTTGTTCTATCTTGGCTAAAAACCCCACCTTATCAACTTAAAATATATGTAGCAAATCGTGTATCTCAAATCTTGGAAACTACTAAACCCACTCAGTGGCAATATGTCACTTCTGAATTAAATAGTGCAGACTCAGCAAGTCGGGGTTTAACCCCGTCTCAATTTTTGAAAAATGGACTTTGGTTGAGGGGACCATCTTTTCTAAAATTACCCGTTGAGAGCTGGCCACTCAAAGTAATTGACATGGATAAACCATGTCCTGAGACAAAGCCTGTCACAGCTTTACTCACTAACATTGATATCAATCCTTTACTCCAGATAGTGGAGAAATTTTCTTCCTTAAGGAAGCTAAAGAGAATCTTTGGATTTGTGCTTCGGTTTATTAACTGTTGTCGCAAGCAAAAATCAAACTTCAAACCTGAGTTATCGGTGACTGAAAATGACCAAGCTCTTGAAGTTATCATTCGTATCACTCAACAATGCTACCTGAAGGATGAGGTAAAAGCTGTCAAGAGTGGACAACTGGTTGGAAACAACTTACGCTCTCTATCTCCCATCTTAAACTCTGTCGGACTTTTGGCTGTGGGGGGGAGACTCTCCCAATCTCCTCTGCCTGAGAGTTCAAAGCATCCAGTTCTCCTTCCAAAGACAGCACATCTAACCAAACTTCTTATTGATCATTATCACCAACTGACTCTCCATGGAGGACCTAAAGTAGTTCAATCCCTACTACAAAGGTTCTATTGGATCATTGGAGCTCGTAACCTCATCCGGAATCATCTATCAAAATGTATCAAGTGCATTAGGATGAAACCACTCTTCCATCAACCCATGATGGCTGACCTACCAGTATCTCGTTTTGCCCAAGGTCGTGCATTTCTAAATGTAGGAGTGGATCTAGCAGGTCCTTTCTCCTTGAAATCTGGACCACGTCGCAATTCTCCAATTGTAAAATCATATTTTGCTATCTTTATCTGCATGTCAGTCAAAGCAATTCATCTTGACTTATTATCCTCATTATCTACCCCTTGTTTTCTGGCTGCATTAGATCGGTTCATCGGAAGACGCGGACTTCCTTCTAATATCTTTTCAGACAATGGAACTAACTTTCAAGGAGCATCCCGTCACATCTCTGAAACTCAACAGTTTCTTTCCTCATCACAAGGTCAGATTGCATCTCATCTTCTATCACGTGAAATTCAATGGAACTTTAATCCTCCATCTGCTCCCAACTTTGGTGGACTCTGGGAAGCGGGTGTGAAATCTGTCAAGAAACATCTCAAACATGTGTTGAATAATCAAACCTTCAACTTTGAAGAGTTTTCAACCATCCTGGTATCATGTGAGGCTATCTGCAATTCCAGACCCTTGTGCGCCATCAGTGTAGATCCCAACGACGGAGTGGATGTCTTGACTCCTGGACACTTCTTGACAGGAGCGCCTTTGTTAGCTCGTGCTGAGAAAGATACCTCAACAGATTATATCCCACCTTTGAAGCGCTGGCTTCTTGTCACACAGGTAACACAGTGTTTCTGGAAGCGATGGAAATCTGATTACCTTAACACATTGATCCAAAGGAACAAATGGACCTCCTCTAATGATAATGTCAAGATCAACGATGTTGTGATTCTTCATACTCCAAATTGTCCACCTCAACAGTGGCCCATTGGAATTGTAATCAATGTGATGCCCGGCAAGGATAATGTTGTCCGTGTTGCAACGGTTCGAACATCTCATGGTGTGCTGACACGACCAGCCTCCAAACTTGCCCTTCTACCCGTGGGCGATCCCCGCGACTAACCTTTAAGCAGCCAAGCTTAAATTTGTAAATAGGAAGCTAAAACTTATTTATTTTCATTTTTTCCTATTGGAATTTTTTCACTATTTTTTTTTTATTATCAATTAACCAATTAACCCTTTTCTTCCATAATAATTTGTAAAAGTATTACTGATCATTTAACTTTGTGGTTGCTGTCTGAGGTACTTTAATTTTAATCCTAGCTTCAGGTTGAGCAATTAA
Organism: Bactericera cockerelli; assembly: GCA_024516035.1. Lineage (NCBI taxonomy): Eukaryota > Metazoa > Arthropoda > Insecta > Hemiptera > Triozidae > Bactericera > Bactericera cockerelli. Next base: position 10,194,752 of record CM044964.1, read on the forward strand.
TTTTCATTTAATTTTTATATAGATTCTCAGGGGAGAAATTTCAATTTGCAATATCTTCAAAATAAGTTGGTTATCATAATTTTATCACCCTTTTATCATTCATCACCTCCATGCCCATACCATATTCACCGTTCATTTCTTGCTGCAGGACCATTAGATAATCCTGTTGGATTCTATGGGGGGGAAATGTTAGGGCTTCACTTTTTTTGCTATGAATGACCACTTATATCTACCTCCATGAGCGATTGCGTGCGCAATTGGTTGTCTCCAACTCGATGGAAAATCTCACGTCGGACTCTTCGTGAGGAAAGTTCTCTCTTACCTTAATCAACTCTTGACCAGCACACATCGCAACTATCCACCGTATCATCTTGCTCCGCTAGCCGCTTTCGCCAGGCCTGGCGACTTACCATCTTGATCAGCGGCCCCAGCGTAGAGCAGAAGAAGATTGACGAACGACAACCGTAAGCTCATTTTCAATTAACTATTGGAAAAGCCATCTGCTCTCCAATACAATTCATTTATATTATTATTATTAAACAATTTCAATCAAACTTTATTTACTATAACATCAATACAAAATAGATGCAAGGAAATAATAAATTTGATCAAGGGTGGTGATAATGTCTAGGGCATTTTCCACCTAATTTATCCACCATTCAGACAAATTTGAACAAATAAATGTCCCTGAAACCTGAACATTTTTTTTTTTTTTTTTAATTATTATTTAATTATGATAATCATGATAGTAGCACGTTTGGGAGACGCGAGTGGCCGACCCAACGAACAGATTAAGGAGCACTTCAGACACAAGAATGTAGGCTAATGATAGTTGCCAGGGACCAGAGAAGCTACTTGAAACGAGCAACACAATCATAAGAGCAAACAGACAAATAGACCAAATCATGGATGAACTGTAAGTATTAGAACAAATAGATGAACAATGTAAAAGCATCTTCCTCTTAACAATTTAGTGTAGGTATATCAATCTGGGCTATACGTTCCTAAAATGAATTGAATTGTTTTATGCAAGCATGGTGTTGGTGATTGTTTATTTGTGTTCAATTCCATCATCAGGGCCTGATTAGTGCATTCTGAGCTATCTGAGTAACAAATATAAATTCGATCAAGTGACTAATGATCATTTCCAAGTTTTGGAGTTTTGGTCAGGTGGTTAAGATAACAGTCTGGTAATCCAGGTAGAGTAGGGATCTGATGCTTCGAATCCCACCCAATGCATGATTTTTTTCTCAATTATTTGAGTTTGTGACCACATAATAATAAGACTTTGAGGGTAAGGTGGTAGAAAATGCTTTGAGCATCAACCTCGCCAGGTAGCTCAAAGGTAAAGACGGCACTCTGTGAATCCAGAGGTCGCGGAATCGAAACCCAGCCGGGACATGACAAGTTTTCCTCCCATTTGGGATTTTTACCACATAATAATACGTCTTGGGCTTCTGCTGGAATAATGGCACTTAATTACTAATCGGCCAATAGAAATAACTTGATATTATTATTATTACATCATATATGTTTTAATCATTAAATATTCCTCCCTAAAAGTGTTCCTGTTATATGCAGGGGTCGACGGAGAACTCCCGTAGCTCAAGTGGGCAGACTCAAGGGCCAAGTGTTCCTCATTAGGGGCCCATCCCGAGGCACTTTATGACGGAGCATTGAGAAAGAAACCAAAATAATCTATCTTCTAAATTGTATTATAGCCTCATCTCGATGGAATAGAGAACAATCATAAATGTGATATTAAGAGAGAAAGCGCAATAACCTATATTATTATTATAATTTATATTATGCTTTATTAGAAGGACATAATATGCAATATTTACAAAATAAAATAGTTTGAAAATTAATCATCATAGGGTGGCGTCATCGTGAACGATGGTAGCCAGACAGTGGAGGAATGACTCAGCAGTTCTACCACTGTCTTTACAAGGAGGCTAATAATTGACAAGGGCCCCCAGAACCAAGCCAATGCTGGTCTACTCCCTCTTTATAGTCTCCCAGCCAGATTAAAAATTAAAATCAATAAAAGATAAAATTGTTTGAAAATAAATAAATAAATAAATAATAAAGAAGAAAATAATAATGTCCCAACTAAAAGGCGGGGCTGTTGCCTGCGGCAATCTCTTCCACCCAACCCTCCTATATTCAATTTAGTAAGCAGGTTTTGTTCATACTCAATGTCGCTTTAACATCTAGGTTATTAGAAACGGAGGTTTTACCCTCCGTTTGCTAGGAAACTCAGAAACCAGCTGTGTACATGTACGTTGCCTACCTTCAGTGATGTGACTAGAACTAGTGTATCCAACGTTTCATATACGCCAGCAAAAAAAAAAAAAGACGTCTCTAGATACAGCCAACTTAAGTTGAAAAGGTGCACTGGTAGTCAAGTGGTTAACGCACTAGTCTGGTAATCCAGGTAGCGTAGGGATCCGTTGGTTCGAATCCCACCCAGTGCATGAATTTTTCCTCATTCATTTTAGTTTGTGACCACTAATAAGAATACGACGGTTAGGTGGTAGAAAATGCTTTGAGCATTAACCTCGCCTGGTGGTTATCTTCCACTAAAGAGTGTTATTAGTATTATTGACATTTTCATGTCTTTGCTCTGGCCATTTCTTTGCTTGTACGGTAAACCGGGCTAATAAGACCTTCTTTTAGAGTGGGGTCGATTTGACATTTTCATGTCTTTGCTCTGGCACATAACCAAAATTATGTGACGAAATTATGTAACGATATTATGTAACGATATTGACATTTTCATGTCTTTGCTCTGGCACATAACCAAAATTATGTGACGAAATTATGTAACGAAATTATGTAACGATATTATGTAACGATATTGACATTTTCATGTCTTTGCTCTGGCACATAACCAAAATTATGTGACGAAATTATGTAACGAAATTATGTAACGATATTATGTAACGATATTGACATTTTCATGTCTTTGCTCTGGCACATAACCAAAATTATGTGACGAAATTATGTAACGAAATTATGTAACGATATTATGTAACGATATTGACATTTTCATGTCTTTGCTCTGGCACATAACCAAAATTATGTGACGAAATTATGTAACGAAATTATGTAACGATATTATGTAACGATATTATGTAACGATATTGACATTTTCATGTCTTTGCTCTGGCACATAACCAAAATTATGTGACGAAATTATGTAACGAAATTATGTAACGATATTATGTAACGATATTGACATTTTCATGTCTTTGCTCTGGCACATAACCAAAATTATGTGACGAAATTATGTAACGATATTATGTAACGATATTGACATTTTCATGTCTTTGCTCTGGCACATAACCAAAATTATGTGACGAAATTATGTAACGAAATTATGTAACGATATTATGTAACGATATTATGTAACGAAATATTGAATTGTAAAGGGAGAGAAGAGGGAAAGTGTGTGTCATGCGCACAATGGCGAAGTATTGAATTGTAGAGGGAGAGAAGAGAGAAGGTATGTGTCATGCGCACAATACGAAATTTGGTCAGTTGGGTTTTGGACCTTGAATAGTAAAGATGAAAATGTCCCAATGGTTGCAGACTCGTATGCAAGCGTTTTTTTAAACAAAAATTTAACATCGCTTTCAACTGCATGGTCGTATCAGTAGTCACCGTGGCAGAGTGAGTTAGCGCGCTAGGCATTGTACGCATGGTGACCTGGGTTCGATTCCCAGCGGGGCAGGAATTTTTTTCTTTATGGTTCACTCTGTATAACTTAAAATTAATACTAATCAACTTTATACAATACATAAGTAACTTAGTAAAGGGAGAAATATTTTTTTTAATTACCTACCTATTACCTAATAAGTTTTAATCTAAACTGATTTCGTACAATAATTTTATTCTTACTTGTGTAATTTCTATACAGGGTGTCCCACCAAACTTGGACACCTCAAATTACACGGCCCCTGAAAGAGTTTTTGAAAAATAAAAAATCCTAGGGTACATGTACTAATTATGCGGTTTCATTCATGAAATTTTTTTTATACAGGGTGGTTCAAAAGTCAGAAATTGAAGTGTCAACTTTCGATTTTTAAATGGATCGACCTGAATTTTATTTGATATTTTTACTTCTAAAAGATTCCTGAGTACTTTTTTAAACAAAAATTTTACATACAGGGTGGTTTTTTTTCGACCAATTTTTTTTCTAAATCTCGAATAACTCTTGTTCGTTTAATTTTTTCGATAACAAGAATAGGAAGTGTTTGTGTAATGAAAACACGCACTTTCAATTGGCATCAAAAAAATTTATACAGGGTGGTTCACAAGTGAAATAATGACTTGATTTTTTTTAAACCGAGTTTTTTTAATTTTTTTTTTTGGTTTAATAATTCTAACCTAATTTTATACATTTTTTGTTAGTCATATCGAAAAACAAAACTAAAGTGTTGTACAGGGTGAGACATGATTTTTTTGTAACACCCTGTATATGGGCAGTCAAAGAGACGTAAAATTAAATAGAAAGACTAAATGTGCAAGAAAAACTTCGATTTTTAATGATATTAAAAAGTTATGGTGTTTTAACTAATATTGTCACATGGACCACCCTGTAGATATTTTCTTAAAACGTCATGTGGGTACTCGAAGTTGTATAAAATTCAACGAAGACTTCGAATCATGGGGAAAAACAAGTAAGAAACACGAATTTTGAAGCCATTTTCAATTTGGTGTCCATACTGAATGATTTTAAAACTTGAAATAAAAAGTAGGTAGATGTAGACACAAAATTGAAAATTGCTTTTTGAATTCACTTTTTTCTTTCAGATTTGGACTCCTCGTTGAATTTTAGACAGTTTCGACTACCCGTATGATGTTTTAAGAAAATATCTACAGGGTGGTCCATGTGACAATATTAGTTAAAACACCATAACTTTTTAATATCATTAAAAATCGAAGTTTTTCTTGCACATTTAGTCTTTCTATTTAATTTTACGTCTCTTTGAATGCCCATATACAGGGTGTTACAAAAAAATTATGTCTCATCCTGTACAACACTTTAGTTTTGTTTTTCGATATGACTAATAAAAAATGTGTAAAATTAGGTTAGAATTATTAAACCCAAATAAAAAATTAAAAAAACTCGGTTTTAAAAAAAATCAAGTCATTATTTCACTTGTGAACCACCCTGTATAAAAACTTTTGATGCCAATTGAAAGTGCGTGTTTTCATTACACAAACACTTCCTATTCTTGTTATCGAAAAAATTAAACGAACAAGAGTTATTCGAGATTTAGAAAAAAAATTGGTCGAAAAAAAACCACCCTGTATGTAAAATTTTTGTTTAAAAAAGTACTCAGGAACCATTTAAAAGTAAAAATATCAAATAAAATTCAGGTCGATCCATTTAAAAATCGAAAGTTGACATTTCAATTTCTGACTTTTGAACCACTCTGTATAAAAAAAAATTCATGAATGAAACCGCATAATTAGTACATGTACCCTAGGATTTTTTATTTTTCAAAAACTCTTTCAGGGGCCGAGTAATTTGAGGTGTCCAAGTTTGGTGGGACACCCTGTATATTATTTAGATAATTGTTCAAACTAAATGTCCAAATAAAGGTTTATTATATTATATATTAATAAAATCATAGACAAAAGTTCTTAGATTTTGGAAGATAAGATAAATAAATTTTATAAACACACTGTATATGATAATTTTTTTTGTTTATTTTCATCCAATGAAAAAAACAATTGGACATTTAATGGAAACAGAATGTTATTTCCATGTGGACTGTATCTCAAGTTTAGCTTCCTGATTTTCATGGTACCTTTAACTATTGCGGATGACACCACCTCGACTAGCACACCTGTAGCTGAATCTGATGAAGACGTACGTATGCATGCATTGTTTTGGCAAAGTAATTTCTCGTCAATTTTCTCTGGTTACAATACTCAAGATTAGTTGAGACGGTGTCAAAACCCTGGTCACAACCGATGTCACTATATCGCAGTGTAAATTGTGTGGAGTTTCATCTGAAACAATACAACCAGGACATAATTATAATAATTATCTTTTTTCAAGATTTGTTAGAGCTGTTTTGTTCTTCATAAAACATATTTCTCTGCATAAAACAGCAAGTTTTCAAAAAGAAAAGAAAATCCTGATTAAAATAGAGAGGTATAAAGTAGTTATACTGATTAAAATAGAGAGGTAAGTTGATGGCATGGATATTCAGAACTATTATTATAAAAGTTGGCATGTCCTAAACCACATACATCCATGTATGTGGTTTAGGACTCCATGAGAACTTAGACTTTTATTTCTTTATAAGCCAATAAACTTGATAAAACCCTATATGAAAACTAAAATCTAGCTTTCCTAGTTACCAACTTATGTTGAAAGTTAGGTCGTCCTGAACCACATATGCCACAACCAACCAACCCCAACCATGAGGTTGAACAATACCGACCCTAAGTAGGATTGGGAAAAGGCAAAGTGAAAGAAGAAGAAGTATCCCACACGTAATTGGTCAGTGCAATTGTAAATGATTTATTGAATATAAATTGTACATCAATTTTATTCAAAATATACAAACAAATCATTTTAAAAACAAAATACAGAGTAAATTAGGACTTTAGTCTTGTCAACATCGATTTTTTTTTAAAAACCCTAAAAATTCATCTCTATGTTTTTTTTTTTTTTTTTTTTTTTTCATCTCAGTGAATTTTTAGGTCAACAAAAAATGGTGTTTCTTTGGTATACAATTTTAAATAATAATAATACCGGGTGTACCGGTTCATTTATTAACGAGCATGAGAGCTCTTTGTACAATAAAACAATATTAATTTATAACGAAAATCAATGTAGATACACAAAAAAAAAAAAAAAAACAACGCAACACATAAATGGTAAATGGTAATCGAAAGACATTAAAATACTCTACAATATATATCACAATTGTTTTAAAAATCAAATCCACAATCGGTGTTAGCAGATCTTAACATCCTGTTGAGAGGAGCATAATACTTGTAATTTGAGTCACAAGATGTCACGTAGAATGTGTTGGCTCTCCTGAGTCTCCGATGGCAATCAAAAGGAATGAGCCCCAACAAACCACTACAATCAACTTCGCCAGAGATGAGCTTTTGTAGAAACCTCGAATCAGCTTGATGACGGCGCTCTCTGAGAGAATCAAGATTAGCAGAAGAATCCGGATGACGGTAGTTGAAGTAATTGAGAAATTTCTTCTGCACCCTCTCCAACAAAAGCTCATGTACATTGTAATATGGCGACCACACGACGCATGCGTATTCTAATAGCGAACGAACAAGAGAAATGTAAAGAAGACGAAAAGAAATCGAAGACAAACCTTTAGATGATCGATAGATGTACCCAAGAAGACGGTGACATCTCATAGAAACCGCGGAAATGTGTGGTATGAATGAAAGCTTGCGATCGAGTTCGATTCCCAAATCTTTGATCTGGTCTACATTGTTGAGAGATTTGGAATCCAGATGATAGTCAAAACCAACAGGATGTGCACGTCGAGAAAAGCACATGATGGCACATTTGCTATGTGTTAACTGCAGGCTATTTAAAGAGAGCCATCGATGAAAAGAATCCAGGTCCCTCTGGAGTAACCTGCAGTCATCATGGTTAGAAATGAATTTGTAGATTTTGACATCATCCGCAAACATTTGAAGATAAGAATTCTGAATAACACCGGGAAGATCGTTGAAAAATAGGCTAAAAAGAAGAGGACCAGAATGGCTACCCTGCCCAACTCCCGAAGACACGCATATACAGGGTGGACCAAAAAAACGTTTACACCCGTTAATGGTAGATTACTGACGACATTTCTAGGACGGATCTGCAATCCGTTTTTTCGGATTCGCCTTTATAACTGCACAAAGTGATTTTTTGCAACTTTCTGAAAAAGTCCGACTTTGGCTTATTCTTCAGGTCAGAACTTCTTTCCTGTTTAAGATGAGTTGATTCTGAACAATTCTGCAGAAAGCCAACAAAATTTCGATGTTTCTAGCTACACTACTTTGTTTTTTACGGTTTGATTTGGCATCTTTTTTGACACCTGAATAGAAAAAAAGTTCGCATGTAAATTTTTTACACTTTGAAACACTCAAGATTTGCCCGAGCAAATTTTGGCACAGACATGGGCAAGTTTGATAAAAGTTGGCGGCTAACCCAAGGATGCTAAAAAATAATTTTACGATTTTTTATCACGTGGTCTTCTGGGTAAACAAACCAGGTAAGTCTCAAAAAATGATGTTCAAAATCTTAAAAGTGTTGACCGTGTAGGGTCGTCTTGTACTCAAAGAGTAATTAGCTATTTATGTCTGATAATTATTTTCCTTGGAATTAATTAAAGGCCAGTCAAATGAATGATTGTTTGTTTCTCGATGATAGTTTTCAAGCATATTTTTCTGCATTCTATGAAATTTTATCTTTAAACTTCTTGAGTTTTTTTAGTACAAGTTACATAATTGTTAATATTCGGATGCTGAAATGGCAGATACGCATTTAGCATATGGAGTTGCCAACAGGAACATTTGGGATCACGTGAAAAACATAGTTTACGAAATCTGGTAGCAAGAATCCTGTTGGCATTCGATGACCTGACAGAAAAACCTGGAATCTTCCGCAACATTCGACGGAACATGATGAAGAGGTTCAACCTTTGCATCCAGGAAGGTGGACGCCACTTCCAACAGTTGCTCTAAGGGAATTGAGAAGGGAGAGAGAGAGAGAGAGAGAGAGAGAGAGAGAGAGAGAGGCAGATAGCGAAAAAGAGATAGAGAGAGAAAGGCAAGAAGGTTCTGAGTTAGAACTAAGGTACTAAAGTCACCATTGGTTTCAAAAATTTGTGTGAGGAGAATCCATAGTGTGTACTATGGATAAAAAATGGCAACAGTCTTTTTTATTTTGTAGTCATGAATTTTTTGCTGGCTCTGGCGTTCGGACCGGGTGGACTAGCTTACCACTGAGCTAATCGTGCGCGTCTAATCGTTTCTCATTGAACATACTAACACAAAATGTTTTTTTAAATACCTTTTTGTTTATATCAAAATAGTATAAAACATAATAAAGACTGCAAAAGTTTATTAATTTTACAAAATATTATCTTGTTCTTTTCAAGACTTCTATTAAGAGTTGGCAATCGGTAAATATTTTGTTATTTAATTAGTATTGTTTATGATAGAAGAACCTACCTACATATTTACCTGGATTTATTTCATAAATTCTATTTTCGTTTGGAAAATTCGCTAGTTTTTTTTTCTCTCGTAGGGAAGCATAAGAAAACCATCATTACATTATCAAGGCAGTCTCTCAGGGGCTTACATGAATAATAATTATGTGTATTGTGATACCAATAGTATCTGATATAACTCAATTTACAGATGGTATTACCACCAAAAAAACCATAAGTTGTTGGTGTTACAACAGGTCAGATACAGGTATGAATAAAATATTCCATCAGATTTTTTTGATAATTAAAATAATATAGTCCGTCGAGAATTGAACTTCGGTCATGCGACCAACAGTCTTAGCACTACCACATCTTGCTAGCACCACTGATAATCTGAGAAGCACAAAATTTATCATTTGAATTTTGCTAAACTGGCTGATGAAGGCATGTGAGACCGCGGTATTCAAAAAAAGCAATGTAAACAATTTTTGTAAACAATACAAGACGCCCTTACACAGTCTACAGCTAGAAAACTCTTAGGATTTTTGAGGAGTTTTTGGCAAACATCTAATAATTTTTCCCAGAAGATCACGTGATAAAAAATCGTAAAATTATTTTTTAGCATCCTCGGGGCGGCCGCCAACTTTTATCAAACTTGCCCATGTCTGTGCCAAAATTTGTTCGGACAAATGTCGAGTGTTTTATTTAGTAAAAAAAAATTTTTTGGTGTTTTTTTCTGTTCAGGTGTAAAAAAATATGACAAACCAAATCGTAAAAAACAAAGTAGTGTAGCTAGAAACATCGAAATTTTGTTGGCTTTCTGCAAAATTGTTCAGAATCAACTCATCTTAAACAGGAAAAAAGTACTGACCTGAAGAATAAACCAAAGTCGGACTTTTTCGGAAAGTTGCAAAAAATCACTTTGTGCAGTTACGAAGGCGAATCCGAAAAAACGGATTGCAGATCCGGCCTGGAAATGTCCTCAGTAATCTACCATTAACGGGTGTAAACGTTTTTTTGGTCCACCCTGTAGAAGAAGACCTATCGTCACCAATCCTAACCATTTGAATGCGATCACTAAATGAACTGGCCAACCAACGAAGAAAAGCATCGCCTATACCATATGATTTCAATTTGGCAACAAGAAATCTCGGATTTACCCGATCAAATGCCTTTGCAACATCGGTATAGACAGAATGTACATCCTGGCCCGATTCAAAGGAATTCAGGATATCACACTGATAAGAAAGAAGATTTGTGACTTTTTTTTTTTTTTTTTTTTTTTTTTTACAAAGAAACTAAACTGATAATCATACAACAAGGTAGGAAAGCTCATGTTTACCTAACGATACCTCAAAATAGACTTGCAAGTGTGGTTATCCACCCTTGCACACCCATTTCGGATCTCGCCAGGTTATGTTGGACTTGCTGGTAATTTCTTACCAGCACCTACCAACTAAAACCTCCCTGACGTATGACCACTCAGTATAGGAAAATCGCCCTGGAACCGCGTGAGCATTTCATCAGGACGGCTTTCAAGGATGAAAAGAATTTTAGGTTTGGAAAAGGATTAGGTTTAGGGGAGAAAATGATGTAGACATATGCGTTATCATAATATCCATCTTACAAATAGATTTCACTCTTACAGTCACAATCTATACAAACAATGCTATTTTTCAAATTAGGAGCGACTATTTTTTAATGTACAATTTATCTAGCCTTAATGGTAGTTTTTCTATCTACATTATCTACATGTACATGGTCTTACATAAGTATGTTACAATATAACGGCGTATTGATGCGGGGTCTGCCACCTCCCACGTCCATACCTCGTATTAATCACCTACAGCAATGGTAAAAATAAAAATGTGACACTAGACATCTAGACTAGTTGGCACTTACAATAATTTAAGTGACTCATGTATGCGTAGGTAGTTATAGATTTAATTTAGTAAGTTGGGGAGTTTTTTTTTGCTTGTTTAATACGGTAAATATATAATATACACACCATATACAATTATACACACCATATACAATAATTATACACATTACATAATTATAATACGTACTTTTACAAGACATACATCATATACAATATAATACACATTTCACAATTTTACATAATAAATATACATAATAATTTATATAATTTACACAATGATATTTGAGTTATCATATTCATACAGACATACATTATTATATCCCGGTCATGCATACGGTACTGTGCACTGTTCTAGAGGGATAGGGGAAGGACAAAGTTATGGGAGAGGAGTGTTTGTTACTCTTATACCAGGTGAGTGTCGGTCTTTCTCTGCTCTTTCATCCTTCTCTTTCTGTTCCAGGACCGTGTGAACAAAAGATTGGACGATTTGCCATTTTTCCTTAGATTTAAGCATGATTTGTACAACATTGTGTTTTGTTAAACACTCAGCATTTATTGTATTCAGCTGTTCTCTTCGTTGTTGCCATCGTAGGCAATGGAAGAACGTGTGTTCCACTGTATCAGCATCCTCGCAGTATCGGCATTTTGGCGAGTCCCTGATTTTAAATCGGCAGAGGTAGGCATTAAAACAGCCATGTCCAGAGAGGAACTGGGACAGGTGGTATGATAATTCGCCGTGTTTTCGGCTGATCCATGGTTCAATGTCTGGTATTAATGTTCTTGTCCAGCTGCCCTTGGTCCCGTTTTTCCATCTTGTATCCCAGGTTATAGTGGATTTTTTCTTTTCTTCCTCTCTTTCTTCCCTTGATTTCTGGAAAGTTCTCCTTCTCTCGTCTATGGCAATGTCTATAGGAATAATCCCTGCTATAACCTGTATAGCCTCGGTTGATGTTGTTCTATAGGCTCTTGCTGCGTTCAATACAATTTTTCTTTGTGATCGAGTTAGCAGGTCCCTGTATTTTTTAATTTCCATGGCCATTCCCCATGCTGGCGCAGCGTAGAGGATAGTAGAGGCGAACACGCTGTACAGTGTTCTCCTCTTCAACCACCCTGCACCTCTTACCCGGGGCAATATTCTGATGAGCGCTGCTGATCTTTTGTTGGCCTTCGTTGATGTCTCCTGAATGTGAGCGGAAAAGGTCAATCCTTTGTCTATGTGAACTCCTAAGTATTTTATGTAATTTTTAGGTACTATATCTACTCCGGCCACTGTGATGGTGATTGGGCCGCATTTTTTTCTACCTATTAGTAGTACAGCTTCCGTTTTTTCTGGCGCTATTTCTAGCTCAGTCAGTGCCATCCACCGAATAACATTTCTGAGTGCTGTATTTGTTGCATCCTGTAACTCTAACTCGTTTTTTGCAACTGTTATGACGGCCAGATCGTCGGCATACGCTACGAGGGTAACACCGGCTGGCATTTCGATATGAAGGAGTCCGTCATACAGGATGTTCCACATCCAAGGCCCGACGACGGATCCTTGACAGGCTCCTGCCGTCATCTCCCTGATGATCCCGTTGGGTGAAACGAGCTTCCTGTTAGTAAAATAGCTTTGAAAACATCTTATCAGGTATGGTGGAATTTTTTTCTCTCTCATTTTACTCACTATTTTACTCCAGGAAGCGGAATTAAAGGCGTTTTTCACGTCAACTGTAGTCATCAGGCAAAGTTTTCTGGATTTAAATGACTTTTTCCGCTCATTAAAAGCTATACTTAATACTTTTTGTACGGCTTGTGTAGTGGACTTTTTTTCTCTAAAGCCGAATTGGTTTTCAGATAGTCCTGTTGTCCCTAGACTCGTGTTTAATCTTTTGATAAGCATTGCTTCCACAAGTTTTCCAAAAGTATCCAGTAGACATAGAGGTCTGTATGATGAGGGTTGGAAATCCGGTTTTCCGGGTTTTGGCAGCAGTGAGACTCTGGCTATTTTCCATATATCCGGGTACTCTCCATTTTTGATAATATTATTAAATATTTCAAGTATAGTGAAGGGTGAGCTTTTGACTACTTCTTTCATTATCTCGGTAGTGATACAGTCAGGTCCTGGGGCTTTTTTATTTTTTACCTTCATCGTGGCATCCATCAATTCCTCTATACTAAACAGTGGTACTTCATTTGGGTTTACTGTCTCCTCTGTCCATATGGTTCGATCTTTACTAGGAAATAATCCGTCTAAAATTTTATTTTCAAGTTCTTGTGTGAATTTTAGTGGCGTTGTGCATAGCTTTTTAGTCACAATTCTGTAACCAAGGCCCCATGTGTCTTTTTCAACGTCTTCAATGACATTCTCCCAGCATTTATCCCTAGCAGAGTTTATTTCTTTATTTAGTCTTTTCTTTGCCTCTTTGTACTCTCTTTGAACTATCCCGTATTCTATTGAACCACTGTTTCTCCTCATTCTTGTCATAATCCTCCTCTTCTTTATACATGTTTTCCTCAGTTCTTTTATGTTGTTGTTCCACCAGTACACAGCCTTTCTTTTGGTATGTCCCTCCATCTTTTTGGGTAATATTTGATTACATGCATGTCTTATAATATTTAACAAACTATTAGCATCCTTTGGATGTATTAGATTGCAGAGTTCTTCAACTTTGTCGCGCAAAGCAGGCGCTAATTCTTCTTTATATTTCCAACCCTTTTGTTTTTTATTAAGTACAGTGGGGTAGTAATCTTGGTTTATTTCCTCGACATTAAAAGTTAGGTACCGATGGAGGCTGAGAGATGTCTGTTCATCATGTACTTTCCACTTGTGAATTTTATGTATGGTGGCCGCCGATCCTATGGTAAGGTCAATGAACGAAAATTGGTTGTTTCTGACAAAAGTCGGTATCCTGCCGTCGTTGACGACGTAAAGATCTTCAGAACCTAGCCATTCCATCATCATATCTCCCCTTCGATCTGTTATTTTACTGCCCCATGTTTGAGACTTGGCATTAAAGTCTCCTCCTATTATTAAATTATTTTTCCACCCTCTAATATCTTCACTTATACTGCATAATATAGTGTTAGCAGTCTCAAGTTCTATATTTGGTGAGATGTACACACTTATTATCATCATGTTCTCTATTATAAGACATACATAGCCGTTTTTCCTTCTTACACTTTCAATTTTTATTGTTCTGTTCACAATAATAATAGCTGCGTTTTCGTTCAAATCCATTAGATAACCTTTTTCTTTTGATATTTTTTTGTTAGGTTCCGATATGAGAACTATATCGCATTCAGTTTCTTGTATAAACTTTTGTAAAATATGATGAGCGTTTTTACATCGATCTACGTTTATTTGTGTAAAGTTGATTTTATTCATTTTCGTGTTCTATGGCATTTACTTGTTGTCTAAAGTTGTCATTAGTTGTCGCCGTCGAATTGGTTCTTGTGTATTTCTGGTTTCGTTTTTTGCGTTCTTCTATAACGAGTCTTTTGTATACTTCGCATAGCATGGTTCCCCCTGAATGGCCCTTTTTTTCACATGTACCACAGTATGCATCATTCTGGCAATTAGACATATGGTGTCCTTTAGCGTTGCATTTAAAACATAACTCTTTGCAGTCCTCTTCTTCTTTACATTGGAAAGACTTGTGGCCATATTTGTTACACTTGAAGCAGCGGGTGGGTACAATGTATTCATCTACCCTGCAAGTCATCCATCCTATCCTAATTGTTCGGAGTTCAAGTAATTTATTCGCATCCACTTGTTTTACTTCTATTATGGCTGTTTTATTACTTCCCTTCGAGTTTTTTTTAAGTCTTTGAATGTTAACTCGGTTATCCTCATTATGTATGTTAAGTTTGCTCTTGATTTCCATTAATACCTCATCTTCTGTTGTGTCTGAGTCAATGTCTCTGATAATTAATTTCTGTGTCTCAGCTTCGCCAATAGCCTTACCCAAATCTCCAATACATTCATTTATTTTGAGTTGGAGACTTTGAGAAGATTCTGGGATTTTTTCTTCCAACAGGATTCTAACGTTTCCTTTTTTTGTTTTTTCAATACCTTTGAATTCGATACCTAGATCATGAATGTTCACCTCTTTTTTCATTTTCTTGATGACATTGTCATATTCTTCTTTTTTATCTTCTGGGAGGATAATATTTATGACTTTTTTATTGACATTCCTAGGAGTTGATTTTCTTGTTTGTATAAAAAATTGGCTGCTATCGTTTTTCTTCAAAGCTCCAGCAAAGGAAGATTCTCCTCTTATTAGGATGGTTATTTTAAATCTTGACGATTTAAAAGTGCACTCAAGAAGTTTTCTCAAGATTTTGATATCAATATTGCATGTTGTGGCAACATATAGGTCAACATCACCTTCATATTCGTTTTTCTCCAACAGTTTCCTAGTTTCTTTCAGTGAATTGAAAAGGTCTTCTATTTTGACAGTTCTCTCATTTTCATCTTCTGAATTTAAGTGTAGGAGGCATAAACTGTCGCTTCCTTCTTCAGCAACAGGTTGCATTTCATTAGAAGTTATCATACTGCATTTGTTCTTGAGAACTACCGGCATACCTGACATCATTTTAATTTGCTCCATTGCCTCTTTAGATATTGATTTCCTCTCTATGATATTTTTTACTACTTGTTTTTCATGGTCTCTCTTATCCAAGATGATACACAAATTTGGACAGGTTTCTAGTTCCCTATGGGTTGCCTTTTTAATTTTAGTTAAGTAAAATAGTTCTTCATTCCAAATCATTTTCTCTGACTCTTCAAACCATTGATAGTCAACATTTTCGGGTATGGACTTTAATTCTTCAATTTGTATATCTATGTTATGTGTTACCATTTTTTTCTCATCTTTCTTGAAGAAATCCACTAAGTTCTCTTCTGTTACTGCTTTTACAAACCCTCCTAGCTTATCAACTTCTTTCTTAATCTCTTTTTTAGTTTTTGGGGTTTCCGCGATCAAACGTTTCAGTTCATTGATGCTATTTATGATTCCCCGTACCTTTGCTGCAACATACTCCCTTTCCATATCTATAATTTTGTTGATCTTACTGCTTTCTAACTTATTTGTTTTTTCAGCGTCTAATCTACCATTAATGGGATCAAAATCTACTTCGTCTATTCTTCTCTTTTTTATTCTAGCGGGATCATTTTCAGATAGACTCCTCATCATAGCTCCACCGTGTACAGGAGATCTAGGAATTCTAGTACTCCTTTGAAATGGATCTGGGTCGGTAGTGGCGGGGGACATAAATGTATCACCGTCTATGACAGTTTTACTTTTTATTGGAGTTACTCCAATGCTATCCTGTACTCCTCCAGTGTTAACTGAAGGGAAATTCAAATGATCATTTTCTTGTTCCTCCATATGTATGTCGTCATTACTCTTCTCATTTCCTTCCATCTTATAAGTGATTCAGTATTTGTGGTATAAGACCTCTGGATAGTTCATTGAGAAGTCCTTGCACCGATTTACTGCCCAACAGAAATGGGAGTCAGTGATTGATTGTCACTTTGACAGTAGGGCTAGTAAAAAGCTACCTATTAAGCTTATCTGATATGCAATTGCCAAGATAACAGTAGTATCTACGCACCTATGTGTGCTTGTATATTTATACGTATAGGTATTTATGTAGTCTAACTTCAAGATAGCTACTCAATGTCTCTTACCTACCGGTAGCTTGATCTCAAGGTCACCGGTTTCTCCTCTCGGGAACCACGATCTGATAATTTCACTTTGAATTAATTATTAATTACTTTCATTATTAGTATTTTCAACGTAATATCTCTGTAATAATCACCACTTAAATTTAAAGAATTTACCATAAAAAGTTTATATAAATCCACAATTGTTCGGCAAAATTGGATGCCCAAAAAACTTTTATATAAAAAACTATAGAAAAAAAACGAAAAAAAAAGCGGCCGTAATAACGATGCGCTCTCTCTCGATCTCCACTCCAAAAAAATTCTAAGATTTGTGACTGTAGATCTCTTACTGGTAAATCCATGTTGCTTCTCAGAAATGAAGTGCTTGCATGAGAGTCTGGAAGAAACCAATTTATCAAGCACTTTAGGAATCGCAGACTGGATGCAGACACCACGATAATTAGCTATATTTGACCTATCACTGGATTTATAGATAGGAAAAATAAAGCTCGATTTCCATAGAGATGGAAACACTCCAGAAGACAGAGATTTGTTGAACAAGACAGACAGAGGTGCTGCCAGACATGCAGAACATTTCTGAAGAATAAAAGGAGGAACATTATCGGGACCAGAGGAAAACTTTTGAGGAAGAGAAGACAGAGCACTGAGGACATCGGTTGGAGAGAAAGAACAGCCATTAAAATCAATACAGTCCAGAAAAGGGTACTCTGGAACTGGATGGTCAGAAACTTCGTAAGCATTAGAAAAAGATTTGGCAAACAAATTTGCAGTCTCCTGACCAGTGCTGCTAGTCTAACCGTTAAAGAACATGTCCTTTGGAAATCCATCTGTCTTACGGGTCATATTGACAAATTTCCAGAAAGTGCTTGGATTACTTTGAAGACTCTTATCTGACTTTTCCAAGAATTCTCTGTAACATTTGGAGCTCAAATTATTACAACGGGATCTCAATGAAGAAAAACAACGATAATCAGATTCAAGTCTTGATTTTTTATACAAAGAGTGAGCTCTTTTCTTTTTAAAGATCAGAGACTTCAATTCATTTGTAAACCAGACTGGAAATGTTGAAGTATAGACCCGCTTAACTGGAGTTGAGAATTCTATACCGGCCTGCAATAAGTCGTACAAACGTTTGGTGGATACCTCAACGTTGTCTTCAGAAGCAAGAAAAGACTAATCAACCCTAGACAGAAATTTTCTCAACTCGAAGACGTTACATTTGGAGAAATCATAGATGTGCTTATCTTCAGAAAGTTGATCGGTCTGGCGAGGAACAATGATGTCAAAACTAAAAGCATTATGATGGAAGTTATTTGGAAGCAATGGATCAAGAGAAGGCGTCGTTGATACATTTTCCTCATTGGTAAACAACAGGTCCAGGAATACACCGTGGTCGTTAGGAACAGAGTTCGCCTGATGAAGTGAGAGACTGTTGAAGGATTCACAAACCCGAACAGCGGGATAAGAAAAATTACAGTCGACAATCATCGATGAATCCTCAACATCCACACTCCAAAAGGCATCTCTCAAATTGTAGTCACCAGTGAGGAATAGGCTGGAATCAGGAAACCTGGAAGACAACTCCTCAACCACGCTACAATGCTCCATATATGTTTCGACATCAGAGTTGGGTGGGATGTAGACACAGCCTAACAGCAAGCTAACATTGGCAATCTTAACAAGAACAAACACGTTATCAAAAGAGGACAGAACAGAACCAACAGTAACTCTACGTGACTTTAGCTTTTTGTTGACTGCAATCAACACACCTCCTCCGCGATGTCTACCTAACACAGATGGGTCCTTGTCAGTACGGTATATTTCATAATTTTTAACATTAACCTAACTTACTGAAAAATCGTCATTCAGCCAGGTTTCAGAAAGAAAAACAACATCATACGATGAAACATCAAGGGCAAGTTTCAAATCTTGAAGCTTAGTGCGGATGCCCCCAGCATTATGGTAAAAACATGTTAAGAAATTTTCTGATTTCTCTGAGGTCTCAAGTTTTTTGGCGAAAAATTAGTACTGCTTCCAGCACCAGGTTTGCATGTACTGGTTTTAGCGGGAGGAACGCCAGTGTTTGTTGCCGGTTGTTTAACAGGTTTGTCACGAGGGGAAGACGAGCCAGGTGAAACAGCTGCAACATTCACAGAGAAACCAATTGAAACCTTTGAACGTTTAACCACCATAAAATGCTAGAGCATAAAATACATAAAAAATAATGGTATAAATAAAGCCAATTTTTTTTCGTAAATGCAAGAATTCTAATAACTAAAAATGTTAAAATGTTCCAACATAATTATCATCTCGTTCCTTGTTTGTCAACAAATTAATTTACACGATAATACGTTTACATTTTTCTTAAAACAAAAAAACATTCGAAGATAAAAAGAAAATGGCGTACAGAAATTCTCGTTCATGTTTTCATCGCTTGACAAGTTCTGTAATCACTTGACATCAGCATTAGTACGAAATAGATAGGAGTGACTGATTGAGGTTGGTGATGGGACTTGACATTAGTAGCATTAGAACGAAATAGATAGAAGTGACTGATTGAAGTTGGTGATAGGACTGATGGGTTGATTATTGGAACGGGTCCCCAAATACCAATTTCGAATCTCGTCGTTCCGGGAAAAAAGTTTTAAAAAAATGTATTAATCAAATGATAATTTGTAATAATCACATGATAATTTGTGTTAATCACATTATCACAAGTACTCAAAATAGCTTTGTTATTTTTTTTTAACCTATTAGGTACCTACTTTTAACATTATTTTATTCATTGTATATTTATTGACATTTTTATTATTGACATTGTAAATAGGGCCGTGCACTAAAAGGTCGTTGCGGCTGTGCAGTATAAGGCATGTTAGTAAGAAGAATACTATACCCGGGCAGTATAAAAATAAGGTCGTTAGTATGTTTCGTCCCAAGATTACTGGTGCGTACGTGAAAATCGTCTATGTCAAGCTGTAGGTACTAGGGTCTAGGGTTAAGGGTCTAGGGTCCGGGGCTCCGTTGTGGCCACGCACTAAAAGGCATGTTAGTAAGAAGAATCCTATCCGGGCAGTATAAATAAGGTCGTTAGTATGTTTTAGTGATGCTCCGATTAGTTGAAAATCAAGGTAATCGATTAATCGATAAAAACAATGCCGATTAGTTATTAATCGACTTGTGATTAATTGATTAATCGATTACTACCGATTAATCGAGCATCACTAGTAGTTGAAAATTAAGGTAAACGATTCCGATAATCGTAATCGATTAGTAACTAATCAACTTGTAATTAATCGATTAATCGATTACTACCGATTAATCAAGCATCGCAGTATGTTTCGACCCAAAATTACTGGTGCGTGCGTGATTGACTCTTCGATTGAAATTGTTTGTAAACAATCTCCGGGTGGCCCGATGTTTAATTACCCTAGTGATTCCAAGTTAGGTTTCTTCATTTTGAATTAGCACATGTGTTGTCAACCAGTGGAGGAGCGTCACATAGATGAGGAGACGTATTGGGGATTCGGGGTCCACTCATGCCCCGTGAGGAAAAATGAGTAGCTGCTTTAATGTTAGCAGCGACCAGTGGCGGAATTATAGGCAAAAATAAGATATTGGGATATTAACAGGTTGACGACCATAAGACACAAATTCGTGTCTTGTTGACTTTTTTGGATCCATTTTTAGAAATCTGGGAGACACACATATCTATTATCTCCAAATCCATACCTATGGCTAGATCATGACTTAAGGAATTGAAAAGTGTCCTTAGGTTTTTTGTAGGACCTATAGAAAAATCGTACGAAATTTTTCCCTTTAAAATTTTTTAATTCCAAGTGTCTGGTCCCCGGGGCAAATTCAGTGAAAAGTCCTCTGGTCGTCAACTTGTTAATGATACGGAAAATTCCTATGATTCTGCGCTACCCACTAAAATTGTGACATAATAACACAAAGAATCACATTTGTTTGTTTTTGTTAATTTTATTTGGGATTACGGCGGAATTATAAAACATTATTAGATTCACTCAAAGAGGACACTATCCCTTTGCTCGGGCTGTAGTCGACTGTTATTTGTTGAACCCCCACTTAGGAGCTTAACAATAATCTAGTTTAGCTTAACAATAATCCTGTTTCATAATGTGGCCCATAGAAAGAGATCGGTAGTTCTCAAAATTCCACGTTCTGCATCAAAATTCTACGTCTTGCATCAAAATTCTACGTCTTGCATCAAAATTCTACGTCTTGCATCAAAATTCTACGTCCTGCATCAAATTTCTACGTCTTGCATGAAAAATTCTACGTAAGGACTCAAAATTCTATGTCCTACATCAAAATTCAACGTCCTGCATCAAAATTCTACGTCCTGCATCAAAATTCTTTGTCCTGCATCAAAATTCTACGTCCTGCATCAAAATTCTATGTCCTGCATGAAAATTCTACGTCTTGCCTCAAACTTCTGGAGATGGCTTCTAGTGTCCCCTACCCAGTCTTCCTGTTGGAAAAGTGAAAGAGAAAACACACTAGAACTCCCAGACATGTCTTCTAGTTGACCTGACACAACGAGTGAAGAAAGTAACTTGGTGTAAAGCAGGCATGTCAAACTGGCGGCCCGCGGGCCGCATGTGGCCCGCCTGGTCAATTTGTGCGGCCCGCTGCGAGCGTTAGGGTATAATACAACACTTCCTTATTATAAGATAAGGAATGTTAAAAATAAAAAAATATGGCTCGAGCCTTATTTTCTTGACTTTTTTTTCAACTTTACGAGACTAAAAAAAGTAGGTACTTACCTACCTACTTATTGGCAAATGAATAATAAT
Source organism: Bactericera cockerelli (assembly GCA_024516035.1). Taxonomy (NCBI): domain Eukaryota; kingdom Metazoa; phylum Arthropoda; class Insecta; order Hemiptera; family Triozidae; genus Bactericera; species Bactericera cockerelli. The sequence continues at coordinate 10,216,322 of CM044964.1, forward strand.
ATAGGTACTTTTTGTGTAGGTATTTTGTGTATTATTTCAAACCAATAAAACTTCTATTTTTAAAACAAATTAAAAATCCTGAATTTTTTTTTTTTTTTTTCGTTTTACTTCAGGATCTTTTTTTTTACGAAAGGGCTCCCCCTTTCGGGTTGAGTACCTGCAGCCCGCCAATGATCAGCACAACTGAAAAATGGCCCTTCATACATTTTGAGTTTGACATGCCTGGTGTAAAGGATCGTGTACCTCGCCCTAAGAATCCAGACATTGTGAAGATTCGTCTTAAAACTATAGGCTCAACCAAATGTAGGAAGATTATGCCTTTCTTGAACGGTAGGGTCCAACACATGCTAACGAGTGAAGAAAGTAACTTGGTGTAATGTAAATGATGGTGTACCTCGCCCTAAGAATCCAGACATTGTGAAGATTCACTTGACAAGCCGTCCTAAAACCATAGGCTCAATCAAATACAGGAAGATTATGCCTTTTCTATGCCTTTTTTGTACGGTAGGGTCCAATACATGCTAACGCACTCAGGACCCTACTGAAACTTTGTGATTAAAAGAGAAGAAGATGATTTGTATTTGTATAGAAGTATTTGTTGATAAAAAAATTCTTTATTTTCTAACAAGCACTTTTTAAATTAAATATAACCTCGGAGGTACAGAAAGTTTTGCGTTTTTTATCCCTCGCACCTGAGCTAAGTTTTCAACTTACTGTTTCTTCTCAAAGGGGAAAGTATAAGACTAAGGGCGAAATTAATAGACAAATTCTATATTACAAGTCATTCTATATCACAGCGCCACAGAGGTATTACAAAAACGTCCATTAATTTTGCCCTAAATAAATATGATTGATTAGTACTTTTATAAGTTCGTCCAAAGTCTGAAATATCACAATGGTTTTGATTCTTAGAAATGTGAAAAAATGTAATTTTAAATTTGTATTTTCCTAATAAACCCCTGAATTTCGGACTCTGGTTTTTCTCGTTAATAATACCCGATAATCTTAACATTGTAATAACAATTGCATAATTATTCGGAAACACACGAAATTATAATTACGCCCTAAATATAATGCTCTCATAAGTTTACTAATACATCAGATAACACACACTTATGCATGTGGGTGCGTCGTGCAACACATGTATTGTATTTAAAATACATAAATATGTATGTAGATCCAATTTACTCGTACCTACATATTTTCGTAAAACACTCGAATATGTGTAGGTGTAGATACCTATGTATGCCTAATCGCTTGACCACGACGAAAGTAACATTTGATGTTTAAAAAAAAAAAAATTAAAAAATTCAACATTGCCGGAGGGTATTCATTTTCTTTTAGGTCCAGGAAGAATCGCCCCTCAAATATCTCTTTTCTTGTTTTAAGGTTCAATGAGAATATTCAAAGAAATACAGAATTCTTTGATGGTCAAGGGGTTAAGACGATAATTTGGTTCTCCCGGTAGCGAGGCGATCTGTAGGATTGAATTTTCCTCATAGATTTGAGGTCATAACCGCGTTATAATGACACCAAAACAACTACGAGCATAAAAGGTCCTGTAAATAAATAAGAAATAAATGGGTTTCTTTGTGTTATTGTATCACAATTTTTAGTGGGTAGCGCAGAATTATAGGACTTTTCCATAACTTTTCATATCCTAATATCTTATTTTTGCCTATAATTACGCCACTGGTCAATGCTCACATTAAAGCAGCTACTCATTTTTCCTCACGAGGTATGAGTGGCGAGTGGACCCTGAACAGCTGAACACCCAAGAATAGAGCAGAAAAAATCCTGCCCCGCTGGGGATTGAACCCAGGTCACCGTGCGAGCAATGCCTATTGCGCTAACTCACTCTGCCACGGTGACTTCTAAAAGGCCCAGTAAATAATTGAATTGAATTACTACTTGTGTCCAGCCACAGGGCCATGTCTCGGGTGTAGAGTAGGGTTAGGTAAAATACATACAGGGCCATGCCTTCTGGACACAACGACATCATTACAGCCCTTGATTTCCTCTAAATATGCGGCCACAACGAGGACCCTGGACCTAGACCCAAGTCCCTACAACTAGATATAGACGATTTCCGGGACTCCGTTGAGGCTGCTTAAATTATTATTATTAAGTTTATTTACAGAGAAGACTCAACAATCAGAGTCTTTGCTCCTTACATTATTATTATTATTATTATTATTTTATGTTTATTTACAGAGAAGACTCAACAATCAGAGTCCTTGCTCCTTACATTAATTTAATAACATAGTTAGATTATTTTACGTAATATCGGGACTATACCCTAGGGTTTAGGGTCTAGGGCTCCGTTATGTGCACACACGGAGAGTTCAGATCAGACACACTATTATGTAAAAAAGTCAGCACCGGTCGATAGCATGTTGGTTACAGTTTACACCTGTTCACTGAAGTTAAGCAACACCCAGCGAGGTTAGGACTTCGATGTGTGACCTTTTAAATAAATGAGGAAAAATTCATGCCCTGGGTGAGATTTAAACCAACGGATCCCTACGCTACCTGGATAACCACTTGACTACCAATGCACCTTAACCAAACCCTCTTTTAATTTCAATTTTTGGGTTTTGGATACGTCACCTGGATTACCAGACCAGCGCCTTAACCACTTGACTTTCAAAGGCCGGTACCTCGTGCTTGTGTTCTGTACCTCGATTCCCTCAAAAACAGATAGTGTAACCAAACTCAGCAACATAATACTTCATCATAAATCGTAACCAGAGGGTCACTTTTTCGTCATCACAAGAGATCCCTCACCCTTCCTTGAGTGATAACAGACTCTCCACAGTCCTCGTGACCCTTGTTAGCACAGTAGAAAGCACTAGTACAATAGAAAGCAAAATCACAATAGACAACATTATCCCTCAATCCCCTTTTCTGATTGGAGTTGGGGCAACGCATGCTTCATTCTCTTCTCTCTTCCCATTGGCCGAGAGGAAAGCGTTTAATAGTGTCCTATTAAGAGAGCGAGGGCTCTCAAAAAATCAAGATTGCTGTCAAAATATTTGTTTGATTGGAAAAATCAACGAGAGCTCTTGAAAGTATCGGGTTTCACTCCTTGTGGTTTCATAATCGAAAAGACGTGTGATTTTTAGTTTGATTTGTGTAAATTAATTAATCTGATAATAAATTGTTCTAATAAAAAAAAGACGTTTAGAAAAGGTATTTCAACAAGTGTTTTTATTGCTTTTTTATTAATTAAATTTAACTAGAGTTTTAAATTAATTAACTTTTGTCCATAACGTAAAGGTTTTTTTCTCCGAAACGTATACGAACATTATTTTTCCATAAAAACTATAATTTCCCAACAAAAAAATATGGACTAATTTGTTCAAATCTTTTTATTTTAATAATTTTATTATTATTTCTTCCTGAAGTAATACAGATATGGCGAAGTCCGATTCGTTTTCAAAAATAAGAGAACTTCTCAACTTAAACATTCAATGTGTAGACACCAAAGTAGGTGGATAAATGCTGTGCCAGGTTCCCAAACGTATCTAATAGGCTTACCTATTGACAAAATTCTGGTTAATTCTAGCATTCTACTAATAAAATCTTGCCACTTTATAAATCGGGGACACTTATTGTAATTCCTGCCAATTTAAAAAATGTCTCTCTTCAGACTCTGACTTACCAATAAATCCTGCTAAATTATAAATATCTTACTGAACTCTTACAAATAAATCCTGCTGACTCATAAACCCAGGACTCAACCACTTACCAGAATGAAGAACATATCGAACATAACCCCCTTCTCTATCACCGACATACTTCTGAGGCGGGGTCCAAACGGGGGTCACAAAATCTCGCCCGGGGGTCATAAAATATCTTCTGGGGGTCATAGGATTTCTCTCGGGGAACAAAAAACTCACGAGGACTGGCTACGAAGAGGACTTGATGATCAAACTGAAGATTGTGACGCCACCCGGATCGAACCTGGGACCTTGGCTCAGAGCGCCGGTGAAGTGCTGGACATGTCACGGCGAAGAGTACCTGGGTCTAGTCCAACTGGTAAGATGTTTTTTGTTGTTGCTGATTTCATACTTTTTTCAGGTATTTCTTGAAATTTCGGGGGTGATATTCTCCCTAAAACTACCGCCCTGGCTACGCGTTTGCTCGGGGAACAAGACCCTTTGAGGTGTGGAGCTTCCCTTGCGGGATGTACCTGGCACTTAAGCCTCGACCGTCCACACGGCAGACAACGGTACGCTTGTCTAGAATGTTTTTGGGTCGTCAGAAGCCACTCCGCCAGAGTGGCGGAGTGACGGTCAACAAATCTTCCTACTTCGGGACGGCACGGGCTTTACACTCATCCAGCGGAGCCCTACTTAATTCAGACCCCACTTATCACATCCAATAATTATTGAACTAGTCACATCCACCAATTAGTGAACTAGTCACATCCACCAATTAGTGAACTAGTCACATCCACCAATTAGTGAACTAGTCACATCCACCAATTAGTAAACTAGTCACATCCACCAATTAGTGAACTAGTCACATCCACCAATTAGTGAACTAGTCACATCCACCAATTAGTGAACTAGTCGCATCCACCAATTAGTGAACTAGTCACATCCACCAATTAGTGAACTAGTCACATCCACCCATTAGTGAACTAGTCACATCCACCAAAATTGAACTAGTCACATCGTTAAGGCGCTATTCTGATAGATGCAATGTGCGAAGGGATAGGTATAATAATAAAATCGCCTTATGAATACTGACCGACTAGTACTTTATAAATCTTATTGTTGGAGCAGTAACGACTAGGTTATAAGGCCCATTGTTGGAGCAGTAAGACCAAGACATAGATGATCATCTAGTCAATGGGTGGAAAACTTGTCATGTCCCAGCTGAGTTTCGAACCTCGAGACTCTAGACTAGTAAAGACCATACAAACGTCTTGACCATTGAGCTGGGGGACAAGGGTCTATTCTCAATTGGTTCGTATCCCAATATCCCATTGGCGTTACAAGATCAATCCTTTCAATAGGATCTCTTAGGGCTGAATTTTAAAACAGGATTAGATTTGATCTAAGTGGTCACTATCCCTTAACTCGGGCTATAGTAAGGTGTGATTGGTTTTAACTCCCGCACTTGAAGGCGTGTCAAGCATAGCATAGTTTTAATGTTGTTTCATGATGTGGCCCTAAGTATGACTTGCTTCATAATGTGGTCCTCAGTGGTAAGTAGTAGAGAAAGTTTCTACATGTAATAGGTAATTATTTTGTGTATTTCTAGTTGTTTCTAAATATGTATATTAAATCATTATCATCATCATCATTATCATTGTGTAGCCTTGTCGATTTCGACGGTTGCCAAACACAATAGTGCAGCATATACAAATATACATATTAGATACCTACAATTAAACATAAGCCTATTAGTGTACCTACAATAGTATTTCTAGTTATATTACCTAAATATTTCACTTGATACCCTATTTTTCTCAAGTATAGGTAATAGTGTAATAAAGATATACAATAAAATATAATCCTCTTAGGACCTACCATTGTAAGTATAGTTATTCCTATATTTTTTACCTTTTGAATTCACTTCCCTCTCAAAAGATCTCACATTCACCTGAATGTGTGACTTTTTGTATTTGGTGTTGGATCTAAAGAGTCAAAAGCCTAACCGTGTGAATTCAGAAGAGAAATGTTGGACTCACAAATTACCTGTACCTTTTATTTCACGCTCCCTCTAATCCCTCTTAGAAGCTGGGAATTTTGGGCTAGGCACTTGTTAGATGTGTGATGTCTTTGTATTTTAAGTAGTTTTCATTTATTTTATTTATGGTGTCATTGGTGGCGCTTTAACAAGGGATATTTTTCTTTGTTTTGGTCAGGTGCAAATCTTTTGTCCTATCTATAGGTAAGTGTCGCTTTGGTGTCTTTGTATTTTAAGTAGTTTTCACTTTTTTAAGGTGACATTGGTGGCGCTTCAACAAGAGATATTTTGCTTTGTTTTGGTCAGGTGCGAATCTTTTGTAACATCTATGTATAAGTAGTGTCGCTTTGATAAGTGCCAGAATGTTTGGGCTGACCACTCCTTCACCTATAATTATATTTAGTAACTGATACGTTACAAAAGTCTTTTCTCTTGATCTTACACTCAGGAAGGTATTCTTTTTAAGTGAACTCTAGACCGAGAGAGTTCTCAATCTATCGCATTTCAACAGATCCGACGGAACATGAATAATTGAAAGAAAAAAGTCTTTACATCTGACTTAAAGGAATACATAAAAAATAAAGACAATGCCAATTATGAACAAGTTTGAACAATTTTTTTTATTATTATTATTATTTCGCAAATATTTTTGCCTTTTATTAAAAAAAATCAGTTTTTCTCCACTCATCTCCTTATTGAGCTTGTCCTTGAAACGCCTTCTTTTAATGTCATGTCTTCCTAGAACTTGAAATTTTGATGCTTAAAATTTTAAATTCTAGCAGGACTTCATGCTGCCATACAGGCGCGTGCCTGGCTAGTGTTGAACAATTTTGATTTATGAACAAGAAAAAAAAAAAAAAAAAAAACATTTTTATGTTTACCCAGGACAAAAATAATAGAACGAAATCAATCAAAAAAAAAAAAAAAAAAAACTTCGATGAAACTTATTGAGGTAAAACGTATTAAAAGTATAAAAATAATCAATTTTATACCAGAAAACCTTCATAAAAACTTATTTTTCTCTATTAAGAACATTATTGTTCACCCAGGACAGTAAATAATAGGAAGAAATCAAAAAGAGCTTCGATGTCTCTTCTTATATTGATGTAAAAAGTATTAAAAGTATAAAAATAATCAAATTTATACATTTTTCATCTATTATTATTAATTATTATCATTACCTTTGTTTTTTTTACTTTCTTCTACCTATTCTCTATTATCATCACTTTTACATTGGAGGATCCATTACAAACATTGCACGCCGTCGAAGGCATTAAACTTTTCAAAGTTCTCTTTCCGGTTGTGACGACACGGCGATAGGAGTGGAGGGGAGGGAGGAGGGGGTAGGAGGGGGGGGGGAGGGGGTTTGTAAAAGACAGGATGCTTTTAAGCTAATCACAACGTTGACACCATCACAGGGTTACAGAGAGGTACCATTATACACGAAAACGTCGAAATGGGTACCTTATACAGGGTGGTCCCGAAACATGGTGACAACGGCCAACTGATGATGCATTGGACCATTTCCAACAAAAAATATACCCATACAAAAAGGTCGACCTCTGTAGCATGTATATCAATCAAGTATATAAGCGGTTGGTTATACATATACTTTATACTGGGTATGCGGAATTCACGATTTCATTTTTTTTAATATATATAATTATATAATATTGTTAGATATATTTTTATTTTAAAAAAAGAACAGAACATTCTCATCATCTAATTTTCAATGTACGAAAGCGCAGCTCCGTCTTCAAATCCATACGAGGTTAGCTTGTATCTCGTGCCTCGTATTCGCACGATTTCATAATAAGATTAATACATACCTATCAGTAAACCCAGCTCAATTTTGAAAAAAAAAAAAAAAAAAAAAACCGACCGAAAGCAATACTTTCTATTCCTTATAGGTAATAGAAAGTAAATACTTCCGATTTCTAAAATTAGAATTTTCTCGGAAATAAAAGAAAGTTATGATAAAAAATAAAACCTGCCTTGATAAATTTTTTACCAGGACTCGAAGGCCAATCTCCAGAATACGAGCCTTATCGAACTCTTAGAGTTAATAGCTCTTTTAATAGAACTCTTTTAATTTATTTATTTAGAAACTCTTTATTAGTAGAACATATACGAGTATAACATATACGAACATATACGAGTAAAATATACACATAATATGTCCTAACTAAAGGGCGGGGTTATTGCCTATGGCAATCTCTTCCACCCAACCCTTAATGGTAACTTATTATTTTTTTTTGTATAGGATACCATATGATTGTTATAAACAATCAACAATTACTGGTACTGGTGGTACTATTTTTCATTCGTCCAAATAATAATTCGCATTCCATAGTAGGTACCTCTGTATTACATAGTTAGTATGGTATATTACTTGTTTATATAATTTAGGTGTCTAAGTTTAACCCTATGGACAGTGAATTTTTGAACACATAAACTCCGTAGTCCGTACATACTGTATGCTGTCAAGAACCATTTATAATTTTATGTATAGTAACCATGTGTAACGACCTATATTGATAGTAAAACTTCTCACTAAAAGCGGAACCAAATTGATTGTAAAGTTGTGAACTTTGGGGTAGATAAATGTACATTATACAATACTCTGTATAGAGTAGGCAGATAGTGTATACTTACCTCCAAGAATATGATATAATTATGGATATAGCTACCTATTCCTGGAAATATACAGGGTGTCCAAGTTTTATTTTTAGACAATTTTAGAATCAACTCCAGGAGACATTGTAAGACTAAAATCATCTTAGGTAATTTTTGAAAAATTAAAAAAAAAAAATTAATTAAATAAAAAGTTTTTACCTGAAAACTAAACTTGAACTTGTGGAAAAGATGTGAAAATGTTTCTCATGTCTTTGTGTAGGTATTATGATTTACTGAGTAAATTTCCTAAGGAAATACCTAAAACCTAACATTTGTACCTATTTGGTTTCAAAACTAACTAATTATTTTGTTCATATCTCCGTTCGACGACGTATTTCGAAAAATGATCTGAGATGATCTATTTTCTTAAAAAAGTCATAAAGTTTATATTTGTTCTCAAATTTCCTATAAAAAAACTTGGGACACCCTGTAGATAGGTAGGTAATAAGTATGAATACACAGGATATACGGAAGTAGTAACTATCCATGTCTCACCACCTTCATAGATAATAGAAAACTAAACTCCTCACTAAAAGCTTCTGTGGAGGTCTAATGGAGGCAGGGAGGTGAAGCAGGGAGATGGAGGTGTGGAGGTGAAAATGTCAGGGAATTCACTAGATTATTATTATTAGATGGTACCACCAGCGCCAGTGTCAAACACTGTATACTTTGTTCTACGTCTTCGGATATAGATAAATGGCTCTTCCACTGATAGATAGTGGAGCTCAACGTTTTTTTTTTTTTGTTTTGCATAAAGGTTATGAACAGGGAGTAGACCACCAGTCTGGCTGGGGGACTGTAAACAGGGAGTAGACCATCATTGACTTGGTTCTGGGGGCCCTTGTCAATTATTAGCCTCCTTGTAAAGACAGTGGTAGAAGTGCTGAGTCATTCCTCCACTGTCTGGCTACCATCGTGCACGATGACGCCACCCTATGATGACGAAAGGTTATTTTTGAGAGGGCTGTTTTACTCTCCATTTACAAATCAGCTCACCACAGTACCAGCGCTCACCCAGCCTGAGTTGTGCCGATAATAGGTTTGACCTTTTGTTGTTGTTTGACCTTTTTTCACTTTGCCTTTTCCAAAGCCTACTTCTCAGGGGTCAGCATTGTTTAACCTTTCCCTACTGGCACTCCTAATTCCATGTCTATTTTAATTAACCTAGACCTTGTTTAGACTGCTAAACTAAAGCTTATAGTCTCACTTCGGCAGTATAAACAAGGTAATTTCTATTCTATTCTATCCTAATAAAACCTTCTTTTAGAGTGGGGTCGATTTTTGTTACCGGCCCCCATGTCGGGGCCAGGGGGGCCAACTTCATTTTTTTAAATACGAACCCCCACCTTGCGATACATTTTCGGAAAGCACTTTAAATAAGAAATACATTGGTGCAAATTTTATTTTTTTAATATTAACTGTTTGCAAATGGCGTCCAACTTTGTGTATGCAGTAAAGTCTGGAAACCCCTGAATATCTTTTCAAAGGGCTTTCTCAGGAAATTTAAAACTGTGCACGGTAAGTTGGGGTAATTAAACCTTTCCAAAAATGTATCGCAAGGTGGGGTTTCGTATTTTAAAAAATGAAGTTGGCCTCCCAGGCCCCGACATGGGGGCCGGTAAAAAAAATCGTTCCCATTCTAAAATAAGGTCTAATTACCAAGGATTACCGTACACAATTTTAAAATTACTAAGAAAGCCCCTTCGAAAGATATTCAGGGGTTTCCAGACTTTACTACATACACAAAGTTGGACGCCATTTGCAAACAGTTAATATTTAAAAAATAAAATTTGCAACAATGTATTTCTTATTTAAAGAGCTTTCCAAAAATGTATCGCAAGGTGGGGGTTCGTATTTAAAAAAATGAAGTTGGCCCCCCTGGCCCCGACATGGGAGCCGGTAACAAAAATCGACCCCACTCCAAAAGAAGGTCTTATTAGCACGGTTTACCATACAAAATTTTAATTTTACCGAAGAAGCCATTCGAAAGTTATTCAGGGGTTTCCAGACTTTTGCCCCACCCTGTATTTATTAACACATTTTAAACCAAGCTTCAATTTTATCATTTCTAGTAAGTCTTAAATGAACTAAAACTCCCCCTACATATATTTCCCTATAACGTAGGTTACCTATATTTTTCCCTATAAATGAATTAAAATATATGTTTTTTAATAATTATTTTCCGTGTCTTTTTCTGGTTCTTTTTATATTTTTTGTGTTCCGTGTCTTCTTCTGGTTCTTTTTATTATTTTTTTGTGTTCCGTGTCTTCTTCTGGTTCTTTTTATATTTTTTGTGTTCCGTGTCTTCTTCTGGTTCTTTTTATATTTTTTGTGTTCCGTGTCTTCTTCTGGTTCTTTTTATTTTTTTTTTGTGTTCCGTGTCTTCTTCTGGTTCTTTTTGTATTTTTTTGTGTTCCGTGTCTTCTTCTGGTTCTTTTTATTTATTTTTTTGTGTTCCGTGTCTTCTTCTGGTTCTTTGTATATTTTTTGTGTTCCGTGTCTTCTTCTGGTTCTTTTTATATTTTTTGTGGTTCGTGTCTTCTTCTGGTTCTTTTTATATTTTTTGTGTTCCGTGTCTTCTTCTGGTTCTTTTTATATTTTTTGTGTTCCGTGTCTTCTTCTGGTTCTTTTTATATTTTTTGTGTTCCGTGTCTTCTTCTGGTTCTTTTTATTTTTTTTTTGTGTTCCGTGTCTTCTTCTGGTTCTTTTTTATTTTTTTTTTGTGTTCCGTGTCTTCTTCTGGTTCTTTTTATATTTTTTGTGTTCCGTGTCTTCTTCTGGTTCTTTTTTTTTTTTTTTTTGTGTTCCGTGTCTTCTTCTGGTTCTTTTTGTATTTTTTTGTGTTCCGTGTCTTCTTCTGGTTCTTTTTATTATTTTTTTTTGTGTTCCGTGTCTTCTTCTGGTTCTTTTTATATTTTTTGTGTTCCGTGTCTTCTTCTGGTTCTTTTTATATTTTTTGTGTTCCGTGTCTTCTTCTGGTTCTTTTTATATTTTTTGTGTTCCGTGTCTTCTTCTGGTTCTTTTTATATTTTTTGTGTTCCGTGTCTTCTTCTGGTTCTTTTTATATTTTTTGTGGTTCGTGTCTTCTTCTGGTTCTTTTTATATTTTTATGTCTTTTTTTATTATTGTAATTTTGGTGGGGGGTAAGATGGTGATCCCCCCCTCGGCCTCCTCATCACCCCTTATAGCCGAACCCTGTCCTCCTTAAGATTTTGATTAATATTGCATGCTTCAGGTAATCCATAGACAACAGGAACAATAACGCAGGAACAAAATAACAGTAAAACGAATAAAATAAAACAGAAAACTTGGATAACAGAATATAAACTGGAAAACAGGAACAAAGAAATGAACAACGAACGAATTTGGAGAGAAATTTTGACACGACAGGTAATTTTGATGTGAATTGAATATGTATTTTAGTGTGAAGAACAATGTTTGTATCTATGAACTGATTTTTATTTAAAAGTGAATGCGTTGTAGAGATGAAAATGTTGAACTGGCTAAAAAATCATAGTTAAAAATTTAATGAAACTGGACACGTTTTCGAAAAACATTTTAGCTAGTAAACAAATAAATAAAGCTTTTAAGCCCAGATTATTTATTTATGTTATCTTATTTTGTTTGATCACTTTCGTGATATCACATTGACTCAAACTTGCTTTACTAAATTCACGCTGAAACCCGGACTTGAACCACGGACCTCCAGGTTACAAGTCCACCGCCTTCCACTTTATACGGAAGTAGTCCATCCCCAAATCTCTCTTTCAACAGTCACACAACGCACTCTGATTAGTTATTGATTGTGTTCAATTGAACACACTCTGATTGGTGTTGCGCAGAGTTACGGTTGAAAAGGAGATTTGAAGATTCTGAGAGACAGCTTTCTGGAACCCTCATTCCACAAAGCTCTCTCACTCCCAAAGTCTCCAAATCTCTCTTTCAACCTTTAAAGTTCATTCACAAGGAGCAATCAGAGAGCGTTCTTTGGCAGTTGAAAGGAAAATTAAAAAAAAAGTTATCACATTTGTGTTAATTACTGTCGTGGAAGAGATTGCCACAGGCAATAACCCTGCCCTTTAGGTAGGACATTAGCTTCATTTTCTTTTTTGTTCTTGTTTCTTTGCTCAATCTATTTATTTTTTCTTTTATTTATTTATTTTTATTTATTTACACTTTATTAGATAATAGGACATATACAATACAAATAATTACAAACGAAAATACAAAATACAATATAACAAAAATAAAGAATAAATAAATAAATAAATATATACAAATAATATATGTCCTAGCTAAAGGGCGGGGTTATTGCCTTAGGCAATCTCTTCCACCCAACCCTTTCTTTATAATTTCTTTGTATTTTACTGTCTATATTTTTGTCTTACCTAATAAAGCATACTATGTATAATAATAATAATAATAACCACTCAGATTCATTTTACTAAATCTACGCTGAAACCGGGACTTCAACCACCGACCTCCAGGTTACAAGTCCGCCGCCTTATCGATCAAGCTACTGAGGTCGGTGTTCCATCACCATGACATAACACGTGGATACGCAAAGTAAGTGCCCCAAAACAAGAGCCCTCTATTCCACGCCTGGTTACTGTTGACTCTCGGAGATCTTTGGTGCCCCATTAACCCACCACCCTCCGATATTAACCCCCTTCTTCTTTGATATCAACCCCCACCTCTCCTCTTCTGGTAATCATATCAATAAGTAATTTAATTGATAAACAATATCCAGTTTCCTCCCTGATCTGCAGTGCGGGAGCGCGGGGCACTCGATGGGTGAATCAGAATAGAGAGGATTCATCATCATCATCATAGGGTGGCGTCATCGTGAACGATGGTAGCCAGACAGTGGAGGAATGACTCAGCACTTCTACCACTGTCTTTACAAGGAGGCTAATAATTGACAAGGTCCTTCAGAACCAAGTCAATGTGGTCTACTCCTTGTTTATAGTTCCCCAGCCAGACTGCTTGTCTACTCCCAGTTTATAGTCCCCCAGACTGCTGGTTTCCTCCCTGTTTATAGTCCCCCAGCCAGACTGCTGGTCTACTCCCTGTTTATAGTCTCCGGACTCTTAACCTGATTGACCCCGTAGTTCTAGAACCGAGTATCTATATATAAATGTCAAAGTCACTGACTGACCACTCACTGACTGATCATCGCTCTACAGCCCAAACCGTAAGTCCTAGGAAGCTGAAATTTGGTAGGTAGCTTTGTCTTATAGTCTAGATGTGCAATAAGACGGGATTTTTCGAAATTCCCACTACAACACCTGCCATTGGCGAAAAAGAATTTTTTGCTTTCACGGCCATGCCTCGGCCCGCAAAGCGGGCGACAGCCCGCTAGTTTCAAATAAAATGGCCGAGTTGAGGGACAATTTGGCTTATCTTATTTTTAATGCTGCTTTATAATTCAGCCCTGAATGTTGTTCGATTTGCGGCTTGCGATGTAAAATTCCGTAAATTGTCAAAGATAAAAGCCCTAATCTAACATCAGTTCATTGTCTAACGTGGGTTAATTGCCCATTTATGTTGAGCCAAAAGGCAAAACTAAATGTATGTAATGTTCGAAAAAAAAAAAAAAAAAAAAAGATGAGACACTCCACTGAAATAAAGAGACCATTCCAAAAATCCTTCAATCCCTCACCCGGCCTACTCTCCGTGATTTCAAGTTTGTTTACTCTCTCCTGCGTATGATAGTTGACCTGTGTTTACACTCTGTACAGGACTTTATACAGGGTGTTACAGTCGAACCTGAACGTCAGAGGACTCAAGGGACAGGATTTTTTTCTCATATACAGGTGTCTCTTACAAAGAGATTATTTTTCCTTATATTAGAGAGGTAAATTAGACCTGGAAATTGTTCTCTCATATCGAGGTTTCTATTAAATCCAGTTCTCTTATATCCAGATTCGACGGTATTTATTTCTGTCAGCTCAGGTCCCTGCGTCATCTGTTTACGTGTGTGTAAAAGAGAACTGAAAAATATTTATATCTAATGAATTCGAAACCTCTTTATAATAAAATTAGAAACTTCTTTATAATAAAATTAGAAACTTATTAGAAACCTCTTTATAATAAAATTAGAAACCTCTTTTTAATAAAATTAGAAACCTCTTTATAATATTTTTTTTTTCCTCTGTCCCTTGCGTTCTATTATATCCAGGTTCGACTGTGGTAGACTTTTCTAATACTTCATAGAAAGTCCTCCCCCCCTTCCCTCCTCAAAAAGGAAGTGAGATAGAAGACAATCCCCGCTGCTCGAATCTTCAGAAGAACAACACATAGTTTGTTTACACTTTATCCTGACTGAATAGATTGTTTATCGTGACTTAATAGATTGTTATCATGTTTATCCAAAGGTCTTGGATCTGAGGGAAGTTTATTGTATGTAGATTGAGCGTATGATAATTATATCTCCGAAGATCTCTTTGTGCAACAGCAACCGCGCATTAACCCTGGGTTAAGTTACTGATTAAGAGAGAGGGGTTAGTTGATGGCATGGATATTCAGAGCTATTACCTGCTGATGAGAGCAAATAAGATTAAAACAACTGTCCAAGTATGTTCTGATATTCATGTACATCTGGTACAACTTCTCACTTTTCTGTTTATACTGAAGTTGTGTTAATCCGGGGATTAATTTTTTTTTTTTTTTTTTTTTTGTGTTTTAAAAAGATGAGTGTTTCACAGCCGTTTTTATTTCGTAGCCATGAAACAGGAGCTACTGTAGACGCTTGTGGTCTGAGTTGTAGCCTACCCATCCCGTAGTATGCCTCCCCTCTGATGGGCGAGAAGTGACACAATACTCCCCAATTGGGTGCTGGGTCAACACGAGCGCACCGGAAGGTATCCCTTACAAACAATTGTAACCAAATTAAGAATACAAATTTTTGTCGGCACGGGGGATCGAACCCGGGACCTTCCGCATGGCAAGCCAGTGCTTAACCACTGAGCTAATCGCGCGCTCTAAATGCAGTATTAAGTTGGGTCATCAAACACAACATGAAGTTTTTCCCGTAGTATGCCTACATTGCCTACCCTCTGATGCGCGAGAAGTGACACAATACTTCCCAGGTTCTTTACAAACAACTGGAACCAAATTAAGAATACAAATTTTTGTCGGCACGGGGGATCGAACCCGGGACCTTCGGCATAGCAAGCCAGTGCTTAACCACTGAGCTAATCGCGCGCTACTGGTCCATCCCTGATTCTTTCCCTTGAGAGAGTTTCGGAGGGTTAATATTGAGTGCTGTTCTCTGAAGAGTGATTGATGGCACTTTGGTTTCAATATGTTCTCATCTTCAAATCACAAGGATAATCCGATAGTCCCTCTAATCCATAACAACAGCCCTCTCATCCCTCATATGGCCATACCTACTTCCTCACTCATCCTTAACTCTTATTTGAATAATATGATATCCCCAATCCCCCCACCTCTTTTTTCTAATAGCATAAACAAACGACCTCAGTAGCTTGATCGATAAGGCGGCGGACTTGTAACCTGGAGGTCGGTAGTTAAAGTTCCGGTTTCAGCGTAGATTTAATAAAGCTAGTTTGAGTAGTTGTGATAGCACGAAAGTGATTAACACAAATATGATAACTTTTTTTTTTTTGGGTTTAACGTCGCTTTCAACTGCATGGTCATATCACGACGGGGGTGTTACCCTCCATTCGCAGGAAACTCACAAACCTGCTACCCACATTAACCTCACCCAGCCTGGGTTGGGCCGGAATGCCAGCATCACGAAGTCTTCACCTCGCTGGACGTTGCTTAACTTCGGTGATCCAACGAGAACCGGTGCATTCAACGCGCCATCGACGCTGGCTATGATAACTTTTTCTTAATAGAATTAACAATTTATATTAAAAAAGATTTTAATTATACAGGGTGGGGCAAAAGTCTGGAAACCCCTGAATAACTTTTGAATGCCTTCTTCGGTAAACTTAAAATTTTGTACGGTAAACCGGACAAATAAGACCTTCTTTTAGAGTCGGGTCGATTTTTTTTACCGGCCCCCATGTCGGGGCCAGGGGGCCCAACTTCATTTTTTTAAATACGAACCCCCACCTTGCGATACATTTTTGGAAAGGTCTTCAAATAAGAAATACATTGGTGCAAATTTTATTTTTTTAATATTAAACAGTTTGCAAATGGCGTCCAACTTTGTGTATGCAGTAAAGTCTGGAAACCCCTGAATATCTTTCGAAAGTACTTTCTCAGTAAATTTAAAATTGTGTACGGTAATCCTTGGTAATTAGAGCTTATATTAGAATTGGACCGATTTTTTTTTACTGAGGTCAACTTCATTTTTTAAAATACGAAACCCCACCTTGCGATACGTTTTTGGAAAGGTCTAATTACCCCGACTTACCGTGCACAATTTTAAATTAACTGAGAAAGCCCTTTCAAAAGATATTCAGGGGTTTCCAGACTTTACTGCATACACAAAGTTGGACGCCATTTGCAAACAGTTTAATATTAAAAAAAATAAAATTTGCACCAATGTATTTCTTATTTGAAGACCTTTCCAAAAATGTATCGCAACGTGGGGGTTCGTATTTAAAAAAATGAAGTTGGGCCCCCTGGCCCCGACATGGGGGCCGGTAACAAAAATCGACCCGACTCTAAAAAAAGATCTTATTAGCCTGGTTCACCTTACAAAATGTTAATTTCACCGAAGAAGCCATTCGAAAGTTATTCAGGGGTTTCCAGACTTTTGCCCCACCCTGTATTTTGAGAGGCTAACTAAACTAACCTGCCATTATGTTTTTTTTTACCGTACTTATTTTATTTCTATAGTATTTATCATGTGTCATGCTATGATATTGTGAATAAGAGTAGTTGTGACGTCACGATTGTAAAAAGTAAAATGAAATAAATTCTCCTGATTATTAAAAAAAGGCCAATACAAATTTAATTGTAAAACATAAACTTTAAAATACATAAGTAGCAGTAGTCTGTGTTTAGTACGAGGATTAAGGATGTAGTGGAACCGCTTAATTGTTATCATTAAACGCATTAGGGTCTTCCGAAAGCAATGTAAACAAATGGTGATAATAATAATAAGGATCCTACGCTTCTTCAGACGTCTACTCAACACTACATGAGGATCTGTTACGGAGTGAGCAAGGCCTTCTTAAGCCCCGAATTATAAAACAGATTAAAAAAAAAAAGTTATCGTGTTTGTGTTTATCACTTTCGTGATATCACAACTATTCAAACTCGCTTTACTAAATCTACGCTGAAACCGGGACTTGAACCACCGACCTCCAGAATACAAGTCCGCCGCCTTATCGATGAAGCTACTCAGTTCGGTTATAAAACAGAATTAAATCTAAGATAAGCCAGACTGTCCGTCAACTCCAGCTATAGTGCGTTGTGTTTGATTAAAACGCTGTCTTGAAGGCGTGTTTGGCTTGTCTCAACTTTAATCCTGTTTCATAATCTGGCCCTTAATTATTAGGGATTTTATTCATCAAACAAAATGAAATAATAAGGAGTAGAAACCAATTTGTGATATGACCAAGTAGTTGAAAGCGACGAAGTTAAACCCAAAGTTTTTTTAAATTAAATTTCATTTAAAAAAAGTTCAAAAGTTCTGTGCTTCTGCAAATTTTTTGGCACAATTTTTGACGGTATTACAGGGCATCACACAGCCTGAGGGCTACGGCCAGATGAATTTTATTCCTTTTGCTATATCCAAGCACATGTAACTATACCTTGCATGTTTGTAAGATTGAAGCACACGTAAATGTACCCGACATGGACTCAAGCATGTAGGGTACATTTAAATGAGCTTAAAATCAATTTCAGCAAGAAGATCTGGTGGCTATAAGAATTCCTATAATTTGGTCAGACAAAATTTATCCTGAGGAATATAAAATAGAAGATACTATAATATTATGTATACTCAAATTGTTACTAAAATGCTCCAACTTTTTCGTGTTGCAGAGAATGAAACATCCCCCCAAGTCCTGTCTCCAGATCTATCAGATGAAGATAGTGAAACAGAAGACCACCTCCCTGTTGATGCCCTAGATGACAACAGAGAATCACCTCACAGTACAACCAGCAGCAAACACAACCTAATCCAAGAGAACCTAACGCTAAACTGCGATCCAATCGATACTCATAGAGATAGCACGATTGCAAGAGAAAGTATATTTGAAAACAGAAAAAGTCTACATGAGAGCCACAGTGAATATAATAGCAATCTAAGTCAACACCTATTAAAACATCATAGTGAATTTAGTAGACAGTTCAAATCAGATTGCAGTTTGAGCAACAGAATAGCAGACGAAGAATTCAGGAAGCTGATAGGTGAAACTAGTCGACACTTGAAACACAATTACATATCCAGTGACAGAGCAATAGACGAGGCAATGTTTAATGTAAATAGTGATAAAAGCAGAAGTAGGCTTTTTCAAAACCATATTACTATGAATCGCAAACAGAATGCACCCTTTGAGAGGGATTACAACAAAGCAAATGCACAGCACGTCACAGACGATTTAGAACCTGACGAACCAAGTAGCAATGTCAAGAAATCCACGATGGCGATGAACCAACACTTTAGCGAATTAAATAAGCTTAGCTTAAATGTACCTGGTAGTAGACAGGAGCTAGACAACCTCTCTAACACGGGACTAGATAGCCTGAACAAGGTGTACTGCAAGAACTACAAATTCGATGATAGGTACTACAAAAGTAATAGAATAGCCGAAAAGTTGGACACTACCAATGACGATTACAGGAACAGTCATAGAGATAACATGCTCAAATCTGGCAATGAAGAAATGTACAGAGCGAATGTCAGAGAAAGAATGGCCGGTGAGGAAATGTACAGGAACACTATGAGAATGGGCGGCTGTGGGAAAAGAGATGCGAGGGAGCTCAAAAGCCACTTGGGTGCCCCGTCCGGTGGTCGAAAGAAGCGGTCACGGGCCGCGTTTTCGCACGCGCAGGTGTATGAGTTAGAGAAGAGGTTCAACCAGCAGAAGTATCTGTCCGGGCCCGAGCGGTCCGATGTTGCCAAGTCTCTGAAGCTGACTGAGACCCAGGTGAAGATCTGGTTCCAGAACCGACGCTACAAGACGAAACGCAAGCAGCTCCAACTTCTGGAGAGCTCACTCAGTGGACAACCAGTTGGTGGCAGCAAGAAGGTTAGTTGTAATATCTTTCTTAATCACCATCGTGTTTTCACAATTATTGAATCTCGCTTTACTATTTTTTGAGAAGAATTCTTCCTATCAATCAATGTTTTTTTTAAAATATACATTTAAAAAAAAACATAATACCTAAGATATATCATATCTACTATAACTATACTATTGATGGAAAGCGACCTGACGGAAGGTGTTTTTTCAAGTAGTAGTAGCAGTAATAAGTAATCGTATTTATTAAAAAAAAAAAAAAATATTATAATGGTTGGCACATTGAAAACATAAAAATAATAATTAGCACTCAAACAATATACTGGTATATAAAAAACAACAACAACAAAAAGCAATGAACCTATGTATAACTTTTATAGGTATGTTTTTTTTTCAGGTATATTCGTTGTTATCTTAATTAAGATTTTTCCGCTTAGAGACACGGGGGTGTAAAAATTGTAGCGAGGAAATAACAGGATTTTTTTACTTGACATCTCTATAACCATCATAGGTCATCAAGTTATACCTTTTTATTGTTCACTTCTTTGGGGAAACTTTTTAAAAAGCCACCTAGATCTCACCCAGACTGTGCGGGGCTAAGATGAGCAATAATCACGTTGCGATAGATCAAATTTGAGTGGAGAACCTTCTAGTCCTTACCTCACTGGATGTTATTAAATTTAACTAAGTGATCTTATGAGAACTGTCAATTCGCATTTTGTTTTCGTTAGAAATACCTAAAATTACAGGAATCTTGGTCAATATTTTTTTTGGATTTATATTTATCCAAATACATTCAAACTTATCTTCTTAATATATAAATGTCAAAGTCACTGACTGACCACTGACTGACTGATCATCGCTCTACAGCCCAAACCGTAAGTCCTAGGAAGCTGAAATTTGGTAGGTAGCTTTGTCTTATAGTCTAGATGTGCAATAAGACGGGATTTTTCGAAATTCCCACTACAACACCTGCCATTGGCGAAAAAGGACTTTTTGCTTTCACGGCCATGCCTCGGCCCGCAAAGCGGGCGACAGCCCGCTAGTATATTATACTCGAATGATATATTATACTCAAATGATACATAAATATTCTCCGTATTTATTGCTACAGGTTGCAGTGAAGATTCTAGTCCAGGACAACCAGATGGCTCATCCGTTTGGTGGTGACTATCGCGGAGACT
>CM044964.1:10237155-10263866 GCA_024516035.1 Bactericera cockerelli
AGGGAACCGGTGTATTCAACATGCCATCGACGCTGGCTTTATTCACAAGTTTAGTTAGCATAAAATAAATATGTCAATTTGATACTTTCGTGAGTAAACATTGTGAACCCATAGAGCTCCGATTTGAACAGTTGGAGGTTTCGGCCGCACAACGAGAGGTTTATGACGTGTTGATCTCCTAACACTGATTTGGATCAATAACATTTATTTCGAATTGAACATTCTGTTCATACTGGGTGATCACAACACGTTATAGAGAGGAGCAGCTGGTCTGCAAGTGATCAATAAAAGTTGACCAGGCATTTGGCATGATGCCTCAGCCCAAAATAAGAAGGCGCTAGGTGACGAATCAGTGGTCTTTCTTTGAAGAAAATAGTCAATTATTTTTATTAGAATATACCATTTGGGACATTAGGCAATTTCCAAATCATTAATAATTAATTTAGCTGACCGGAATAAAATCATCTGAAAAATGTGTTTTAGTTTTTGGACGAACAAGTTTGTAGGTGGAATATGAATTACGTCTCTCTGGTAATCGAGTTTCAATCACAACATGATCATAATATACATCAGTCTAAAAAAAATGGAAGAAATAGTGTATTGTAGGTCGTTGTTGAAATTCTCATAGATTTAATGAACAAACTTTTGATATTATACAAAAACAATACTTTCTATACCATCCAGATAATGGTTAGAAATGAAAGACAAAAATGGAACCAGTCCACAGTCACAGTGACGACCCAGTATGTTCTACCTCCAAGAGAGCTCATGAGTTGATTTGTTTTTTTGGTTGAATCGATTCCGGTGGGGACCCTACAGCTCGTCGTTTTCACACTCTCTTCTGATTCTCTTTCACCTTGCCGCCTCTGTAGGTGGCCGGGACTGTGGGGACATAAATTGTTTTGTAATAGACCTGATGGTTCGGTTGACAATGGGCGCGTGGTCAACCGCTGGTGGGGGTGATGGGATGCCCCGCCGAGCTGAATAGCGATGAGTTGGAGGGAATTTTTGATGTGTTTTTTTCTTCAATTTTTATTTTTCAAGTTCATGTAAAATTTAAAATTAAACATAGATTTTGGCATTAGAATGTTTTGCATACGTCCATATACCTACAGTAAAATGTTTGTGATTTTATATTTGGTTTTAAAATCTCGTTTCTATCTAGAAAACTGCTGTCATAAGTACTCGAACTCAAGCTTTTACCCGGTAGCTCAGTGGTCAAACCGTCGGTCTATCAAGAGGTCGCGGATTCGAAACGCAGCCGAGACATGACATTGACAAATTATACTCCCATTTGGGATTTGGACCACATAAAAGTACCTTAGGTTTTCTGCTGGAATAATGGGACTCATTAGATATTAATAAGGCGATATTATCATTTTTATACATATATCTGCAGTGGTATTATCATTTTCATCGTCACAGATATAAGATATAAAAGCAATCTGCACAGTCACTTACAAGTAAATATACCTAAATATATAATTATTTACATCAAATTATTCAAAATAATATTTCCAGTGTGATAGAAGTACCAAATTAAAGATTCCTGCGACCTAGCTACCAACCATCAAAATAAAGAAATCGTGTTCTTCATTTATGGTGAGAAATTTGTTGTGTTTGATTTCTCATCGGTCAAAAATATCTGAACAAGTAAACAAATAAGACAAAGATTACGAATTGGTGAAGTTTGGATATTTATTAGTAGGTACTGTGGCAAATATAGTAAAGGATACTTTCAGGTTAATGGTGGATCGGAATTGTACCTAGCTACTTAAAAAAAAACACTTTCTGTTTTATAGATGCTGTTTTTCTTCTGGAAGTTCTGATTTGGATGTTGATAATATTATACTTTATTTTTTAGTGTTTTATTTCTGAGCTTTTTTCGTACCTAATGCATTTTCCAGTTTGTTTTAAAATTCAGTGGCCCTAGGAAATCCTTCTTTTGTTATACGTAATGTATTTTCAGTCAATTCCAGAGGACCAAAAAAATTTTTATTCTGTCATATCTAATGCATTTCTCAATTCCAGTGGCCTCCTACTTTTGTCAAACCTAATGCCTTTTTTAGTTCTCAATGAATTCCCGTGGCCTAAGGAAATGCTTCTTCTGTTTCATTTGCATTTTGCAGTTCTCAATTACAGTGGCTCAAATAAATCCTTCTAATACCAAACTTAAGGCATATTTATTTAAAGACAGGTCTGTAACATTCAAGAGTCCTTGCCCCTTAAGACATGGTTCAGTTCTCAATTTCAGTGGTCCTCTTCTTCTGTCATACCTACCTAATTCTTTTTCCAGTTCTCAATTCCAGTGAGGTCATACTTTAAAAAAAAATTGCAGTTCTCAATGCCAGTGGTCCTATTCTTCTGTCATACCTAATTCTTTTACCATCAGTTCTCAATTCCAATGTCCCATGCCGTCAAAGCTGTCCACCCGCGCCATCTCTTCCGGAAGTGTCGGCAGATCCGATCCTCCTGACACTCATTCTTTGTCTTCTTCAGATAGTCCTCGTAGCTCCTGTACGCCTTATCCTTCGCCCCTCGCGACACATACTCCATCTCACTTCCCGGGCAACGCTTACGACGCTTTACATCGCCTCCTGGAATGACGTCACCGAACCGCTGACGATTGAGGTCATTCAATCGCTGATGATTCATGACGTCATTTGCCCTCTGACGACGAATTGCATCATTAAGTAGCTTTGGTTGAGCTTGATCACCAAACTTTGCTCCAGCGATTTCAGCCTCCAGGATTCGTAAGTCTGAAATGATCTTATCATGGTGGGCATTGATTGATTTTTTGTCAACAACGAATTTGTCTTTCAAAGCACCAATGGCTCTTCTCTTTCGACGTCCACTTTCACCAACGACTGCATTCAGTTTGCCCATTATTCTTCCCAGCATCGCAGCTTTGTCAACCCTGATGTGTTCACCGTTTGCACAAATCTTTTCATCGTTTTGTTCATCAACAGCTCGTTTTACCACGTGACTGATCTTTGCTGTGCGCGGCCTTCTTGTTTTACACGTACGTGTTACGTTGCGCTTCACGAATGAGGAAGTTGTCGCTCGTTTTCTGTACGTGCCCGCTCGTGACGTGTCGTTCACGTGACGAATTCTCTCGAATACCCCTCGCAGGGCCGCGACGTCTTTCAGATCGTTAGTCACTTCCAACCCGTGAACGCACGTCTCCAGCGGCTGCTTTGCCTGAGAAAATAAAAAGAAATTTTACTGTCAGGAACTTTCCTTCTAAACGACATGGGGAGACTTAGCCCCACAAAGGTATTAAAACTGTTGGCAGAATGGGACTACCTGTCTTGCGCTGACAGTCTAAATAAAGCACTACTTATACTTATATACGAGGGCAGATTGATAAGTCCGGTAAAAATGAAACAAGCACAAACTTTTTTCGAATTGGTGCTATTTACTTTTCAACACAATCTTCTTTTAGGGCTATACACTTAGTTAGACGGTGCTGAAGACTTTTGATGCCCTCTTTGTAGTAGTCTTTTCTAAGGGCCTCGAAATACGCCTTTGTTTCGGAGACGACTTACACATTTGTTGAAAATCTCCATTTTGCAAGCCATATTTTCATGTTTGGAAACAAAAAGAAATCACTAAGAGCTAGGTGAGGAGAATATGGTGGATGAGGTAGCAATTCGTATCGCAGCTCCACCAGCTTGGCTGCTGCAATGGCGGAGGATTGGGCAGAACCATAGCCGTGGTGGAACAGGATTTTCTTCTTTCTAAGATGTGGCCGCTTTGTTTTGATTTCCTCATTCAATTGGTCCAACAGTGATACATAGTACTCTCCATTTATGGTCTTTCTTTTTTGGAGAAAATCAATGAAGATAATGTCCTGATAATGGCCGATGGGATGACCTTGGCCTTCTTCGCCAAGGTCATTCAGCCTCCACCCACTGTCTTGATTGATGCTTTGTCTCTGGCATGTAGAAATGAATCCATGTTTCATCCACCATAATAAAACGGCGCAAAAACTCATCTGGGTTACGTTCAAAGAGCCGTAAATTAGCCTGAGAAAGTTTCACTCTTTCACGTTTTTGGTCAATAGTCAACAAACGCGGCAGCCATCTTGTCCATAGTTTCCTCATGTGCAAATGTTCATGCAAGATGTTAGCAACTCTTTCATATGAGATCCTTACAGTCTTCGCTAACTCTCTTAACTTCACTCAGCGATCCTCCAACACAATATCGTGGACTTTTGTTATCATTTCTGGACTTGTCACCTTAATAGAGCGTCCTGAACGGGAGGCATCTTCTTTGCTTGTTCTGCCGGAGTGAAACTCAGTAATCCACTTATGAATCATCTTGACTGTTGGAGAATAATCACCATAATACTTATCAAGTGACTTTTTGATTTCCGTAATGATTTTCTTCCATAAAAAATAATGTTTTATTAACACTCAATATTCACTTTTTTCCACTGTCACACAGGAACAGCAACACGTCCAGTTTGATTGGCTGTCAAATCAATACTAATGAACACAGGAGTATGAAATTTCATGCTTGCTTTTTCAAGACATTATATTGTCCAAAAATGTTATAACTTGTATCCTAGTATCACATCTTCATTCATTTTTATCTGACTTATCAATCCGCCCTCGTACTTATTATAAAAACAGCTATTAGTTCATTTCTTCCAACGCAATTTTTTTCAATGTTTTTCGAGTAATGTTACTTCCTAGTTTTAATCAACAGTTACAAAAGCACCTATGAAAGAATAAGATAAAAAATATTTCCGTAAGATATAGGATTTTGCTCGGAATTTTTCCCTTATGACTACCAGAAGGATAGATGGAGCAACCGAAGATGTTTTCCCAAAATGGCGTGGTACAACATAATATATGACGTCAACCACCTATTCAATTGTTCAGCAAACCCCACACTACTAGATCCTAACTCATTGTGCTTACACTCAACTATGTTAAAGAAGAGAATCCCTAAACTGCAACATGTTTGAAATAATTAAGGGCCGAATTATAAAAAAGGATAAGGTTTAGGGCAATATTAAGTCATTGATTTACATCGGTTTTTCCTATCTTAGATAGTACGCAATCCGAGACTTAGCGCCACACATGTATTATAAAAACGTCTATTAATACCGCCCTTAATATAAGTGAATACTTTAACTATAGTTTGCTGTGATTGGTTGAACATTCCGTCTTGTGGCGTGTTAGGCATAGCTTAAGTTTAATCCAGTTTTATAATGTTACCCTAACAGCCGTATTTATGAACAGTAAATGCCGTTTGAGCATGTTCTGAAGCATGATATCCTTTAATAGTATTGGCCAATACCTTGCTTGAGACATTGCTCAGACAGAATTTTCTGTTCATAAATACGGGTGTTATGCCGGGTCCACACTAAGCGAACATGTTAGCTAACAATTTTCGCAGTGTGGACCCGGCATTAGAAAATGTTTTTACGACTTGTTTGAAATAACATTGTTAGCGAACATTGTTCACGAACATTGTTAGCTAACATGTTCGCTTAGTGTGGACCCGGTGTGAGACGTACTTTGGTGGATCTTCCACGCTTCTTCGGTGTGTTGGTGGTGGTAGTGCTGCGCTTGTGTGGCCGGTGCGTGTTGCGTCCCAGCAGAACATCCATGTCCACGGTGATGGTGGTGCCCAGCTTGATCATGTCGTTGCGGAAGCCTATGTTGTGCGTGATCTCGCCCGTGGTGGGCCGCCGGGTCATTGCTTTACATCGGTTTTTTCTATCTTAGATAGTACGCAATCCGAGACTTAGCGCCACAGATGTATTACACTGAGCATCAAAATTAGAGGAACGCTAAAATGATCTTGAATATTTTCGAGGCAGATTTACTTAGGAACCTATTTTCTTTTCAGGTTAACTAGAGATATAAATGCTAACAAGGAACAAGACAAAAAATTCATAAACATAACAAGGGAGGATTCATTTATTGGTACATTTAGAGCAATCTCAAAAAACTGCCTAAAATGGAAGATTTAAAAAATGCTCAATTTTGGAAATATTCAATTTTCCTTACACTTTTGCTACTTAAATACCTCGTTTTGCCCCCCGCAGCATTATGTAGGGCCATTAATCTCCTTGGCATACTTCGGATAAGCTTATCAACATAAGCTTGGCTCATCCGGTCCCATTCTTCGACCACGGCCCTTTTGAGCTCCGCCAGAGTATTCGGTTGGTTTGTTCTTGCTCGAATCATTTTCTTGAGATAGTCCCATACACGCTAATGAGATTCATGTCTGGTGAGTGAGGTGGATGGTCCAGAACTTCTAATCCAGCCTCCTCAAGGAAACGGGATGCTAAAGCTGCCGTATGTGGTCGAGCGTTGTCATGCGTGAGGGTGAAGCCATCTCCAATGAATGACATGAACGGAAGCACAAAATCTTGCAAAATCTCCGACACATATCGTTGAGAGGTCAGGGCGCCCCCCTCTATGATATACAGCGTGTTACGGCCCCCTAGAGTAATGCCCCCCATACCATGATTGAGCCGCCACCATGTTGCTCCGTTCCTACCATGGTACACTGCGCGTACCTCTCATTAGGCTTTATCAGGGCTCTGACCCTCTTGTCATCAGACTTAAGAGCTAACCTACACTCATCTGTAAACAATACTTTGCTCCATTGACGGACTGACCACCTTCTGTAGTTCTGGACATATGCGCGCCTCTTCACTTTGTGCTGAAAACTGAGAAGTGGGGTTTGCTTGGCTCGGTGACACCTTACAGTGTGCTCGTGGAGTCTTATTGACACAGTAGCAATGGAAACCCTAACACCCCGGGTGCGTTGGACCTCCGCACGCACCCCTATTGTGCCTTGGAACCGATTTCTCAGGGCCGTGAGGACCATACAGCGGTCGTCGTGTGTTGTTGTGGAGCGTTTTCGACCTTGCCCACGTCTTCTTTTCTACTAGCCAGTCTCCCTATAACGTTTCACCACACAAAGAACCACTGATTTTGAGACACCGAGAAAATTTCCCACTCTGGCACAACTCCAGCCCGCGCCAGTCAATGTCACTGCTCTTGACACTTCTACTGGCAATAGGTGAGTTCGGTGCGAAGATTACCCGCACCTTTTTCGCATGTATGAATTCGGTGCCGCCGAAAAAAGGTGATGTATGAGTTCGGTGCGGTCCTAATGACTTATAAATTGATTGTTTTTTTATAATGTACTCTGTTGTTAGTTAACAGTCATCCTGCTGTTATTAAGTTAGTAGATTATGTTGTAGACAGTTACATTCAGCAAGGCTGTCCATTTCCTCCTTGAAGGCCATGCCTAGGGTTAATAGTAAGATTAGGTAAAATACAATGAAGGCCATGCCTTGGGTTTATAGTAGGGTTAGGTAAAATACAATGAAGGCCATGCCTTGGGTTTATAGTAGGGTTAGGTAAAATACAATGAAGGCCATGCCTTGCGTTTATAGTAGGGTTAGGTAAAATACAATGAAGGCCATGCCTTGGGTTTATAGTAGGGTTAGGTAAAATACAATGAAGGCCATGCCTTGGGTTTATAGTAGGGTTAGGTAAAATACAATGAAGGCCATGCCTTGGGTTTATAGTAGGGTTAGGTAAAATACATTGAAGGCCATGCCTATAAGGAAAAAAATACTATAATTACCTGATCATCAGGGCAAGTACCAGGGCACCGAATTCATACATGACCTTTTTTAGGCGGCACCGAATTCATACATGACCTTTTTTAGGCGGCACCGAACTCATACATTTTTTTATTTTCCGCACCGAACTCATACGTAGCCCTTCTACTTCTCTAAGATCATTCATTGTTAATGAAAAACGATGGTTAAACATCTTAACAACTCAATAAAATAGAGAAACGAAATCACTTTGACCTCAGGTAACGGAATGATGGATTTTCGATAAATGACCCCAACACATGAAGTTACTCAAAAGTGTACATTTTCGAGTTACCTATAGTAAACTATTGTTTACTCTCTACGAGCTTGATAATTGTGTATCTTTCTCCTCATTAGCGATAGTCAATCATATTTGTCAATATTATTGATCAAGAAGAGGTTCCCAAAAGGAAGACAGTCCTTAAAATTACAGATCATTTTAGCGTTCCTCTAATTTTGACGCTCAGTGTATAAAAACGTCTATTAATTCCGTCCTTAATACTCGTATAAGTGAATACCTTAACTATAGTTTGCTGTGATTGGTTGAACATTCCGTCTTGTGGCGTGTTAGGCATAGCTTAAGTTTAATCCATTTTTATAATGTTACCGTATTTTTGCCGTATTTTTGAACAGTAAACGCCGTTTGAGCATGGTCTGAAGCATGATATCCTTTAATATTATTGGCCAATACCTTGCTTGAGACATTGCTCAGACAGAATTTTCTGTTCATAAATACGGCTGTAAGAGCCCGTTCACACCGACTAAAAACAGTTTTTTTTACTGGGACAGTAATTTTACTGGTCCAGTATTTTTACTGAGTGGCGCATACATTTAAATGAGAGCGTTCACATCGGCAACGTTTTACTGTTAACAGTAAAAAAACTGGATCGACAGATTTTTACATCAGATTTTGCCACTAGAAACGGAAACAGTAGAAAAACTGGCCCAGTAAAAAAACTGTTTCTACATCCAGTCGCTTGTACAATCAAATGGAGATGTTCACACTGCAGTCGGCACAGTTTTTATTGTTTCTGAAACCTTCGTCTACATAACTACCTAATTATAATATCCTATTTTTCGAATGAAAATTAATTCGTGTCTATTTATTTGTAATTAAAATAAATACAGATTTTTGTGTTTTTTTCAAAAGTGTTGAGAACAATTATTTATTTATTATCGTATTTTTACCTTCTATTACCTATATAGGTATAGAAGGTATTGGTTTCGGTCCATTTTTCGAAAATTGAGCTGATAACATTTCTGGACGAATTAGAAGCTCAGGATTCCAAAAAAGTAACTTTTATCAAAAAGTCTGTTCGTATGTATGTATGTATGTGTGTGTGTGTATGTATGTATGTATGTATACAAAATATCTCGAGAACGGTAAGAGCTAGAGCGATGAAATTTGGCACGTACATGCAACTCGGCCCTAGTACGCACCCGGAACAAAATCGTAAAAATCGGCCAATTTTTCCGGCCAATTTTCCCCGATTTTCCGGCTTTTCATTGAAAATTTGCAATTTTCTTGGAAATGGTACGCCCAATCAAAAAATGTTATAGAATCAACCCCAAAAAACTGGCCATTTTACTCCTTTTTGATACCTTTGTGCCACTATGGGATGATTCCACCATCTTCTCTTATTCCTTCGTTGTCGTTGCCGGTACCAGTACAAAAGCATTAATGTATTCACATCCATCACGTTCAAAGGCTTTATCACGAATGAACATAAAGAAAAGCATGGAAAAGTAGGACCAGTAAAAATACTGTTTGTAGCCTGTGTGAACGCACTCTGAGAAACAGTTTTTTTACTGGACACAGTAAAAAAACTGTCCCAGTAAAAACTGTTTTGGTGTGAACGGGCTCTAAGACGTACTTTGGTGGATCTTCCACGCTTCTTCGGTGTGTCGGTGGTGGTAGTGCTGCGCTTGTGCGGCCGGTGTGTGTTGCGTCCCAGCAGAACATCCATGTCCACCGCTATGGTGGTGCCCAGCTTGATCATGTCGTTGCGGAAGCCTATGTTGTGCGTGATCTCGCCCGTGGTGGGCCGCCGGGTCATTGCTTTACATCGGTTTTTCCTATCTTAGATACTACGCAATCCGAGACTTACCGCCACAGATGTATTATAAAAACGTCTATTAATTCCGCCCTTAATATAAGTGAATACCTTACTATAATTCGTTGTGATAGGTTGAAAAATTCCGTCTTGCGGCGTGTTAGGCATAGCTTAAGTTTAATCCAGTTTTATAATGTTACCTTAACACCCGTATTTATGAACAGCGAATTTTGTCTGAGCACTGTCTCAAGCAAGGCATTGGCCAATAATATTAAAGGGAATCATGCTTCAGACCATGCTCAAATGGCGTTTTCTGTTCATAAATACGGGTGTAAGACGGCTGAGACGTACTTTGGTAGATCTTCCCCGCTTCTTCGGTTTGTTGGTGGTGGTAGTGCTGCGCTTGTGTGGCCGGTGTGTGTTGCGTCCCAGCAGCACATCCATGTCCACCGCTATGGTGGTGCCCAGCTTGATCATGTCGTTGCGGAAGCCTATGTTGTGCGTGATCTCGCCTGTGGTGGGTCGCCGGGTCATTGCTTTACATCGGTTTTTTCTATCTTAGATAGTACGCAATCCGAGACTTAGCGCCACAGATGTATTATAAAAACGTCTATTAATTCCGTCCTTAATACTCGTATAAGTGAATACCTTAACTGTGTTTGCTTACCTTAAAAGCAAACTACCTTAAAAGTTTGCTGTGATTGGTTGAAAATTCCGTCTTGCGGCGTGTTAGGCATAGCTTAAGTTTAATCCAGTTTTATAATGTTACCCTAACAGCTGTATTTTTGAACAGTAAACGCCGTTTGAGCATGGTCTGAAGCATGATATCCTTTAATATTATTGGCCAATACCTTGCTTGAGACATTGCTCAGACAAAATTCGCTGTTCATAAATACGGGTGTTGTAGGAGATGATTCTTTCACGTTGTCAGGGGAGGATGTAGGAGATGCTGAGTTGCTACGACAACACAAGTTGTTGATCGGAAAATACTTCTTTTTCTTTTGATTGTGTTGTCGTAGCAACTCAGCATCTCCTACAGGTGTAAGACGTACTTTGGTAGATCTTCCCCGCTTCTTCGGTGTGTCGGTGGTGGTGGTGCTGCGCTTGTGTGGCCGGTGCGTGTTGCGTCCCAGCAGAACATCCATGTCCACGGTGATGGTGGTGCCCAGCTTGATCATGTCGTTGCGGAAGCCTATGTTGTGCGTGATCTCGCCCGTGGTGGGCCGCCGGGTGGTGATGTGGACGCACATGTGAGAGTCATAGCTGCTGACGTCCTCGCTCGGGTCGTACTGGGAGTCGCGGGGGAAGCCGTGTCCACACGTGGGCACGTGCGGCGGATAGGTCTTGGGTGTTTCTGAGGGAATCATTATTATTATTGTTGGGGTGCTGGTTCCAATTTTTCTTTGGGAAATGTGCAAGGTAGAAAATAAAAAATAAACTCTCTTACCGGGATGGGCTCTTGGTCTGTGGTCAGGTCACTCACGTGGAGAAGCGTCGCTTGGGGTCCCCGGGGATGGACGCGTGCGTGGAGATGGGCTATGTGTGGTCTCTGGAGTTATTGGTAAGTGACTGGGCCGAGCGCCGAGCTTACATCTCGGGTCAGAGAGTTTAATGTATGTGGAGGGGGTAAGTCCGGTGTCTGTCGTTACGTAACACTGATAAGAGTATACCGGGGGTTCCTATCCAACCAAATTTAATTAACTATAATATATAATAATAATAATGCTTTTTCTTTGTGTTATTATGTCACAATTTTAGTGGGTAGCGCAGAATCATAGGACTTTACCACTTTAATTTACAATATCTTGTATTATTTTTTCTTGACTACTTTTTTACTTGCTCAGTGGTAGAGTGAATCTAGAGATTCCAGATTTCGTGCCAAGAAACCCAGCCGGGAAGAACATGTTAAGTTATCAGTTCATTTTACCACATTTTTTTTTTTTTTAAATCACATAATAATATGTCTTGTGTTTACTGCTGGTATTGGCTGTATGGAATGGCCTTGCATACCAATGCCAAAAAAAAAAAATACTGCCGGAATAATGGGACTTAAACTTAATAGTCCAAATTGGGTAGTATAAATAAGGCGATATTATTATTATTACTTGGGCACATAAGGTAATAACAGAATTGGCGTTAGGAAATGCATCATCCAGCGCTAAAATGTGCAAGAAGATTTTGAACAAGGCCAACTCGAAATAGGTTTGGAAAAAGGAATGGATTTCTCTCTCACCTCTTATGGACTCATCCCCCCATTCTGACGAATTTCCTTGGAAATGGCCGAAATCCAGGTTGTTCAATTCGGAATAGGTATTGTTGTAATCTGAAAAGTGAATCATATTATTCATTATTAAATTATTTATTAGACAACAGACTTATGTACATCACAAATAACATTTACCTATAAAGAAAAGTAAAATGGAAACAATAAAAGGAAGAAAAAATAGATAAATAAATACACAAAAATCCCCCAAGTAAATGGCGGGAGGGGGGGGGACTTGATCTCAGACTTGAACGAAATTTAAAGGTATTCTCGTCAGATAATTATAATTTCATTAATTATTTAATAAAACTCATTTTATCTTTGAAGAATTCCTGTTGCATATTTCTCTTGCGCCAGTTATTTTCTTGTTTAGTTTACATGTGTATGCAATGTGCTTAGTATTTTCAATTGTGAAAAGTTAAAAAAAAGTACTAATAAAAATAGTATCTTTACTTAAATGTTATAAAAACACACAGCAAACACACTATGGTCATCATTAGTTTGATAAGACAAAAATAATAATAATATTTACCTCAGTATGATATTTTAAATTCCTGTATAGAAATTATTAAATTTAATGTTTATTTATTCCGACCCTAATAAGAATAATACTCTTTTATTAGAACCTAGTGGTTAACAACCATCAGGCGAGGTTAATGATCAAAGCATTTTTTGGGATTACCTGCCTTAAAAAAATTAATCCCACTCTCATTTTCAGTCTTACCTGACCAAGTGACCAGGCTACGTACCCGCGAACAGATTTCCCGCTCCCTGTGCAAAAAGTTCTGCCTTCAAGTTTACATAAGGCCACAACCACGTCCACTACCAACAATGCTTGGTAGTAGTAGCCTTAGGTCGGGTTCTACGAAAAACACCTAACCTAAAAAACACCTGAAAAATGTTAGTTCCAAAGGATTCGTCAAGATAGAGCCAGTAGAGTTTAGAGCAAAACTCTACTGGCGCTATCTTGACGAATCCTTTGGAACTAACGTTTTTCGTGTTTTTCAGGTGTTTTTTAGGTTAGGTGTTTTTCGTAGAACCCGACCTTATGCTGTAATAGACTTATTCTGTGGAAAGCCCTACTTACCATATTCCGACTCATAGGTGCTGTAGAAGAAGTTAGCCCGGGGTAACTTCTTTGTGGTGGTATTTCTATACCTGGCTATTACCACGTCCTTCAACTCGTAAGGGTTAATCACCGCCTCCCTGAAATTCAACAAGTGTTTCATTCATTTTTTATTAAGGGAAAACCGAACCAATTCCATCAGTTGCGCCTGTTATCTTTCCTTGTGAGTTTTTGTGTATGCAATGTGCTAGGTATTGTATGTTTACCAAACATCAAACATATTTTTATTTTTTTGATTTGGTTTAATCGTTGCTTTCAACTGCATATTCAATATTCATCTCTCGACGAGGGTGTTACACTCCATTTGCAGGAAACTCACAAACCGGCTACCCAAATTATTCTCACCCAGGGTAGGATGTACCGGAATGCCAGCATCACGATTTTTTTCTTGTTAATAATTTATTGTTGATTGTTTTGTATAAAAAATAAAGTGCAATATAAATTAATAAATAAAATAGCTCACGTGTGCACCGGCTCTGTCCAATCCTTGGGCTTGAACTGGTCCAGACTGAAGTAGTCAAACGTGTCGTTCTTGGTGTACCGCCGGTCAAACAGCACCGTCAGGTTGATGGTGCGATGGGACACGTGTTCGGTGGTGGGGTGGGTGAATCGGGACCACTCGTGGAAAGCCTCTTCCAGGTAGTCTTTCGCTGAGAGAGGAAAGAAGGGTTTTTTTTTTAAACATTGCCATATAATAATAATATCGCCTTATTTATACTGCCCGATAAGGACTATTAAAGTCCCATTATTCCAGCAGTAAGCCCAAGACATATTATTATGTGGTAAAAATCCCAAATGGGAGGATAACTTGTCATGTCCCGGCTGGGTTTCGAACCCACGACCTCTGGAACTTCTGGATTCACAGAGTGAAGCCTTTACCATTGAGCTACCGGGACAAAGAAGTGTTTTTTTTTTTTAACCCGGGATCAGTACGGTTCGGTTTTGTAACGTATCCATGAGTACATGGTAACGTATACGGTTGTGAGAGAAATCTCTCACAACCGTACTGATTGCGGGTTAAGACATTGCCATATAGTCAGTGTAGATGGAACGATAAATACACCAGTACCCCATTCCAGAAACACTATCCACTCTCAAAATCCCCGAATCTCCCTTTCAACCGTCACACAAGGCACTCTGATGGTTATTCCGTTCAAATCCTCTTAGAAGCCCTTCAAAGCTTAGGAGAAGTACCTTTTTATAAATGTTTCTTTATAAAGAGAATAAATAAATAAATTATTTTTATTATTATATTATTATTAAAAAATTAAAGAATAAGAGTGCGTTGTGTGACAGTTAAAAGGGAAATTTGGAGATTATGAGAGCGGAGAGTGTTTTTGGAACGGGCTATATTTCTCGTTCCGTCACTGAAAGTAAGCAACGTCCAGCAAGATTAGGACTTGGCTGGGTGAGCTTAATTTGAGTAGTTAGTTTGTGAGTTCCCAGTTCCCAGTGAATGGAGGGAAAAACCGCCGCTGTGTTTGACCATACAGTTGAAAGCGACGTTAAATCAAATTAAGAAAAATAATGGTCATTTGGTAAAACACTGTATCAAATTCCAGATCTCCACAGTGTATTTCAAGTCAAATGATTAATGCGCTAGTCTGGTAATCCAGGTAGCGTAGGGATCCGTTTGTTCGAATCTCATCCAGTGCATCAATTTTTTCTCATAAATTTGACTTTGTGACCACATAATAATAAGACTCTGAGTATTCGGAGGTTGAAAATGCTTTGAGCAATAACCTCACCTGGTATTTACCTTCCACTACAGAGTGTGTTATTATTATTAATACATTGTGTGCCACGCCGCTCATATTGAGAGACAGTATGGTAATGTAAGAGGCGGCGTCTCTCATATTGAGCGACACTAGATCACACTTTAAAGAATGATAAAATCAACAGTACTGTAACGTAAACAGAGAGTAGGTGTCTCTCAATATGAGCGACGTGGCCCCCTCAAAAAAAAAAAAAATCTGGGGAGACAATCCTTTGTATTGTGGCCCTTAGCGATTTTGGGGCTTGGCACACAATGTGTTAATACTTTTGTTTTTGGGTAAAGAGAGACTCACCGGTAGTAAGTTCAGGATGTTTGCTGACATAGTCCAAGGCTTTGACCCACCAGTCAGCATCCCAGGGCAGCAGTGTGGTGTACTCGGTCATGGTTCTGAAGAAGGCGTCCTCGTATGCCAAGTCCTCACTTGAGGGTCGGGTGGTCCAGTTGACTCTGCCGTAGTATCTGGAGGGGAGGAACAGTTTTGGATTCAATTTGAGAGAAATAGTAAGTTTATTTACTACATACTGACATCACTGTGATGCTTGCCGTGAGACACAGTACTGACAAACTTTAACATTTTTAAACATTTTTTTTTTCTTTTTTGTTTCTTTGGGATGATTCAAGGTTTGTATAGATGGTTGTGGATGATTCGACTTGAACCTCTATAGAGATTTCGGGTGAGGTAGTTTGGACGGACTTAGAAGAAGAGAGAGTTTTCGGATGAGGTACTCTCCCGACCCAACTTATGGTCAATTTGTTGTTGTTGTTGTTGTAGCCAGCTTGGCTACAGCTGGAGGTGTGAGTGATGGTCTCCAGCCAACTTTATTTCAAAGTTGGCTCGTCCTGAACCACATATTTCTATGTGCGATCAACCATCATGAGGACTTGAACTTTTCTTAATAAGCCATTAAACCCTTGGGAAACTGCAAGCTAGCCTGGCTTGTAAGGGTTGGCTAGTCTGTTCTCTGTTTATAGTCCTCTAGCGGGAAACTGGTCTTCTCCCTGTTTAACGTCCCCCAGCCAGACTGTTTTTGGGTGAGGTACTCTCCCGACCCAACATAATTCAAGTAGAGGAAAGCGAGTTCTCTCCCGACCCAACTTTTGGTCAAGTAGAGTACCACGAGTTCTCTCCCGCTCATAGTTTTATCAACACCGAATTCTCACCCGTTGCTTGGCCTAGCATAAATTTTATAAAAGAATGTAAGTGGCTACAACGGAGTTCCAAAAATTGTGTATATCAAGCTATTAGTACCAGGGTCTGAGGTCGAGGTCTACGGTGTAGACCAGGACTGCCCAACCAGTCGATCGCGGAGTGATTTTGGGTCGATCACGTTGATTATCTGATACTTTATAGTAGATCTTCTTCTGTAAAGGTTGGGAACCCCTGGTGTAGAGTATTGACCAGGGTCCTCGTTGTGGCCGCCTACTCACTCACCTGGAGTAGATATCATTTATGTCCAAGTTCCGGGTGGTGAAGCCTCTGGGTTTGTAGGGCTCTTCTGTGAGCCAGTGGCCAAACCACTTCTTGTTGATTTTGAGTGCCTTCAGCGCCACATTGGCGAGCTTCTCCAGATCTCCTGATTTGTCTCTCAAGCTCTCTCCACTCAATGTGTTCTTTTCAGCTGTGAAAAAAAAGTTGAGTGTATGAAGAAACATATCAATAAATCTGAAGTAATTAAAACTATGAAAATCATCCAATAAGGGTTGGGTGGAAGAGATTGCCAAAGGCAATAACCCCGCCTTTTAATTAGGACATATATTATTATGTATTTATTTATTTTTTCTTTATTTTTTTCTTCTATTATATTGTATTTTAATTTCTAATTATTTGTGTTGTATATTATACCAAATATGTCCTATTAATAAAGTGTAAATAAATAATTAGTTATTAATATCAATTATGCAAATTTTCTTATCTACATAAACTACATGAATTTCTAGATTTTACAACAATAGACACTCTTTCAAAATACGTACATGTTTTTATAATAGTACATGGATTAGTTTGAAGTGTTGTCAGTTGTCATGTACTACATAATTTTTAAATAATGATACTCTTTAGTAGAAAGTACAAATGAGGCTTAAATGCTTAAAGTGGGAGAGGTAGGGCCGAATTATAAAACAGTATTAGATTCAATCGAAGTGGATTAGATTTAATCCAAGTGAACACTATGCCTTAACTCGGGCTGTCGTAGGTACACTCTCATTGATTTAAACTCCGACTTGAGGGCATGTCTGACTTAGCTTAATTTAATCCTATTTCATAATATGATCCTAAGTCTCAGATTATTATTATTATGTGGTCATATACTTAAAGAAAAGAGGAAAAGTCGAAGAATTCGGTGGGACCCAATCCATGAATTTATCCACTAGATTGTTTATATATTTTTTTTCAATAACTTTATTATATTTTATTATTCATACACATCCTTCATTTAATAGTTTCTGCAATCGAATGTACTTTTCAGTATGTGGTGGATTGCAGCAAATATATTATCTTCTAATTTTTCATGTCCTTTTTTTTATTATATTATTACAAGTCTAGAGCCGTCACCATATCCACTACTGATGCTGTGTCGATAGTCAAAAGATGCACCATCTGGTCCATTGGATCACCTGACTTAAATTTTTTAACCCCACTCTCATTTTCAGTCTTACCTGACCAGGCTACGTACCCGCGAACAGATCTCCCGCTCCCTGATGAAACCGTTCTGCCTTCTCCTCTATGGGGAGGTCCGTATTGTGCAGGAGGTCATAGTGGAGGTCCAACGCCTTCAAACGACGACCCTGCAATGTGGAAACAGTTGGGTTGAGAAACATACATTTTTTATGCACCGAGAAAAAAATCATCCGTGTTAGCTAGTAAGTTATCCTTAAATGAGGATGGAATCGGGATTACTAAGAAAAGATTATTTGTCCTTGCACACTAAGACAACGATACAAGTTACATTGTTACATTGTAATAATGAAGTGAGTAATATACTAATTTAAGTATCTATCATCCTTATATTTTAACATTTTTCAAGGATGAATGTCCAGGATAAGAACCTTTCAAAAATATCCAGCTAATCTTAACCTGGTCCGGATTTTCATCCACTAAAAATCTATCTCCCTAAATAGCAGACCACATTTCAAACCAATAGATACCATTGATCTGTTCGATAGAAATGAAAAGAGTATATATAAATGTTAATCATGTTTTATTTAAAATGTACAAATGAAATGTTTTTTTTTAAAGAAAAATAGTCGAGATCGCTTTGCATGCTTTTACTCTGAGGCATGGTATTGAAATACTATTCCTATTCTAACAGTATTCCAAGTATAGTCGACCTATTGTGAATTGCCACAATAGGTCAATTCACAGATTAAATCTAATCCACAAAAAAGTATAAGAGATTGCCACAGGCAATAACCCCGCCCTTTAGGTAGGACATTATTGTTATTTTCTTTTTTTACTTATTTATTTTGTCATTAAATTTGTTTGTTTGTTTTTTTTTTTTTTCTTTTCTTTTCTTAATTTTATAATGTTATCATTGTACTTTGTCCTCCTAATAAAGCTTAAAAAAAAAACATGAAAATTTGAAAAATCCCCATATCTTCTCACCTTGGTGGCATTCCTCTCCTCATAGTCCCGCGCCTCGTCCCACATTCGTTTGTAGAACCGGCCCATCTGTCGGGCGTCCACAGGTTCGAATCCCAGCTCCCGCGGGTCTTGCACGCTGCGTGAGTCAGACGGCCAGAACTCTCGCCCATCGGGGAGACGAATGGTGGTCGGGGGTCCGCGGGAGTCGGGCCAACTCCAGGAGTCCTCGGGCGACCAGCCGGAGAAATCCCCGGCGTCGGAGTGAAGGGCGCCGAGTGGGGGCGTGCGACAGCCTGGAGCCGCCTGAGAGGGGCGAAGGAACAAGGAGAGCGCCAGAGAAATCCGTACAGGTGTCCAGACAGACATGACGGTGAGTGATTGATTGGTGGATTTGAAAGATGGACGGGTTAACAGGGAAAGGGAAATCTACATAACTGTTTGAAAACAATCAATTGATGCACCATTTACAATAACTAATTTGACTAAATAACCAAAAAGAAACAAATTATGTAAAAAGCAGGATGTAAAATTATTTATTAAACAGAAAGGATAGGTTACTGACTTAAATTTGACAAAAATTACTTTGAGTTGAACCCATTATTGTTTTTATTGTTGTTTTCTGATATTATTGAGTATTGAAATGCAGGACATTCTTTATTTTTTTTTAAAATAAAAAATGCTAGACAAATTGTCTTGATAAGAATCATAGAGTTCAATGCTAAGGTTACTTTAAATCAGCTGATTAAGAAAAACTTTTCTACTTTGTCCAGCATTGTATACCACTAAAATTTGAAATCGGTTTACTTCTGTTGTCATGTTGTCATCAATTTGTTTTGAGTAATAAATGTATTGATGAACGGTGAATTGATCAACATAACTTACTATTCATTGTATAAATTTATTGTTTTGATTTTACCAAAGCTGATTGATAACACTTCTCTGTTAAATTTTTTAACTTTTTGAAATAAAATTAAAAAAAGAAGATAAAAATCCAAGTTTATTCCCTGTCTCAATATTTTGTAAGTTTGTAAACAAAGTCATTTAAACGTATTATAAGTCCTTATAAGTCCAATAAGAAATGATGTGACAACCAAATTGTATTGGTAAATAATAACCACAGGAATGATGCCATGTTAGTTAGTTCCCTTGTGATCTTTATCATTCTACAAACAGTGACATTTAGCAGATCAGTGTTAAATTCTACTTCTGTAATAACTCCCAATAAATCTGCAGAATGTGCAGTGATTGAAAAAAGTAAAACTGATACATGCATAACTGATAAATTAAATCTAGGGCATCATGAACATATAAATTTGCATGTAAATGAAACTCCTTTCCTAGAGCAAAGGAATATCTCTCGAAACACAATGATAAATACTTCATTCTGTTGCACAATAGAAACAAACTCAGTACCAACCGTACTGACATTTGCTTCTCCAGCATGTTTGTCAAGTCCAAAAATCTTTAGCTATGATATTAATGTTACCAAAGAGAACATTGCAAATATTGTCGTTAAGAACGAGCAAAACTACAAGCATGAATATCAGAAAGATTTTATTTATCCTGTCGAGGTTAGGAATTTTAAGAACGACAGTGTAATGAGAGATGTCATCAGTACATTGGAACTAGAAACTATTTCTGAAGGTAACACTCTAAATATTCATAAGTTAAAAGAGAATGTATCTGAGGATGAATTGGATCATCGGACATTTTCAATTGAAGTGAAAGAGACCCATACATTTTCCTCACATTTTGAGGGAATATTAGATGAGGTAACCGAGTCAAACAAAAACGTATTTAAGATTTTTTCTACAAATTCTACTACTAAAACTTTAAAAAATACTCATATGAACGTAGTATCTAGACATGAGAATACAGGGGTTAATTCAATTAGCCCCAAAAGATGTATCAATAGTTGTATATCTGACATTGATAAGGAGAGCATGAGCAATTCTAGTTTAATAAAAGATGTTTTTATCGCTTGAAGTTGAATCATCGAAAAAAAGACGAAATTCGACATTTACTGTAGATAAGGAAAAACTATCAACTCTGCTTTCGGATAGTTCTAAAGAATTTGAAGAACGAAACCGAACATTTGAAAAACATGACTTGGAGAACTCACATCTCAATGATAATAACTTAGAAGAAATCAGAAATAAAACAAGCACAAAAAGCTTTACACTATCAAGAGTTGTGAATGAAAATGTTGGAGATGAACTTTTTGATGTTAATTATGGCCGTATGTCACCGAAAATTGAATCAGAGACTATTGGTCAAGCCCAAAACTCATTCAAGAACCATAATATTGACTCTACGAATGAAATTCCTACTGAGAGTTCTGGGCATATTGCAGAATCAACCTGTGCGGATACAACCCCTCACTTTTATAATAAAAAATATCCATTATTCAACGCCATGAAGCTTCGTTATTTCCAACTCAATAAGACGGGACATCTTAACGAAACATCATCTAACAATCAAACATCATATTTCAAAAACTCCATGTTTTTCAAAGCTATTCAAAAAGTTCTCGGCAAGGTCAAAGGTAATTTCAACAAATACGTTCAACGAAACTCAACTCGTTTTATGTTTCGGCGAAGAAGAACCTCTTTTTCATCCGTTTCATGCGTTACTGAAAGAAATGAGAGAACCAAAGTCACTTGGGATGCCAAGAAGAGCACCAAATACAGCAAGAGATTCCTCAGATTGCTCCACAGGAGGAGACCGGACCTGTGGGCCAAGCTGCAGAAACCATCAACGGCCTCCGTCTTAACCACAGTACATCCTAGCCACTTCATGTTTCCCGACATTGATGAGCACGGCAGTATGAAATGGGAGCCCGTCACCTTTACGCTAAACAGGTAATGTGCTACTATTTAAAATACATAGAAAATGAAATAAAAATAAATTAGTACCCTCAAAAGGGTGTGTATTTAAGGACCAAGTCTTATATACGTACAATCAAAACTACTATCACAAAACAAGGTGCCTGGTTCCCCAGATACCTCAGAGTGATAGTATAAGTGCGTGCTCATAATTATTTTATTTGATTAATTTTAAGTACTTATATATTTATCATGTTATTGGTGTTCAAAATATTGTAATGAAATGATGTACAAAAATAAAGCACAAATCTTGTTAAAAAAAATATAAAATACAAAAATGTCTGGCAATAAATGACTCGGACTGTAAATTTTCTAAATGCGTTGGAATAAATGATTTATTACAAATACATAGTAATATTATGTACCTACATAAGAATGGTAACATATTTCTCTGCCTTGAGCACTTTTAACCGTAAAAAAAAGTAAAAGTTATCATATTTGAGTTCATCACTGTTGTGATATCACAACTACTCAAACTCGCTTTACTAAATCTACGCTGAAACCGGGACTTGAACCACCGACCCGGTTACAAGTCCGCCGCCTTATCGATCAAGCTACTGAGGTCGGTGAGCACTTTTAACCGTATAGAATATGATCCCTTCCTCCAGAGCTCAACGCTGGAAGCACCAGTTCGAATCCTGGTGGTTCAAGGATCAGGACAACGACATAGTCCCTCACCAGGAGGTGATAGCTTTCCTCACCGATGTCTACCAAGTGGTGCGTCGGACGCAGCCTAGCTTGCCCCCCTGGATGTTCACTCATTCGGACAACACACGTGAGTTTTTTTTTCGCTTTTGTTGAAATCATAGTCTGTCCCGGTAGCTCAGTGGTAAAGGCGGTACTCTGTTAATCCGATGATTCCAGAGGTCGCGGGTTTGAAACCCAGCCGGGACATGACAAGTTATCCTCCCTTTCGGAATTTTTACCACATAATACTATGTCTTGGGCTCACTGCTAGAATAATGGGACTTTAATAGTCCTAATCCGGCAGTATAAATAAGGCGATATTTATACTGCCGGATAAAAAAAAAATCATTGATCGATTAAGGGCTTTTAAACTGATTGACAAAAAAAAATTACTAGTTCAGGTAAGTTTCTAATATAAAAAATTCCAATTTGAAATTACCCAAAATAGGTACTCAAATTATTACGAAC
Source organism: Bactericera cockerelli (assembly GCA_024516035.1). Taxonomy (NCBI): domain Eukaryota; kingdom Metazoa; phylum Arthropoda; class Insecta; order Hemiptera; family Triozidae; genus Bactericera; species Bactericera cockerelli. The sequence goes on from CM044964.1 coordinate 10,259,635, forward strand.
AGTGTTATAATTTACAAACTGTCATTTATTTTATTTGGCCTTATCAATTAATGAACTTTAAAGAATACTACCTGCACAAGCTTGAAATAATAGTTTATAAAACGCCGTATAAACAATTAGTTATGCAATGTGTTAACCAGATTTAACATTTTTCTCTCGTTACATCTCTCATTCTTGCTACAATAATCAGTATAAACAGAAAAGTGAGAATTAGTAACCTGTTTTCCTTAACCTGAAAAGAAAAAAATGTTTTCCTTAACTTAAGAGAAAGCCGTTGGCATTAGCACCGTCCTTGATCAAGTTTTGTTTTATTAATGTCAATTTCTATAGATGTATACGTCATATATACTATGTAAATAAAACTTGGTCAAATATGTTTAATAATACTTCTTTCTCACTTTCCCAGAGTTCATCTTCCTCCGCCGCCACGGGGTGAAGAGCATCTACTCGCCCAAACGCGATCGCAAGCGAAACCCTCCTGTCACCGAGCTACGGACTACCCTCTCCAAGTGGCAGAAGATAGGCAGACTCGTCTACAACTACTTCTGGACCACCCAAGGCCCGACGACAGAGGGAACACATCCACCCCTGGAGTCTCTGATTGACATCTCTCACTACTGGCCCGAGTGGAAGTTCACCCGTAGGAAGTCCGGTACGACGAAGAAACGTTTCATTCTCCACACAGGGGGGTCACCTGTCATTTATTACGACGAATGGCGTTAGAAGAGAACTTTTTGTACTTACCTTTTCTTGTTTTCTTCTAAATAAGGTTATAAAATTTTATCTTCTAGATCAGCGGTTCCCAACCTTTTTATCTTGGGGCCCAGTAATATTTTTAAAACAATTTTGCGGCCCTAATTTACTTATTTTGCACAATATTAATATTATTTCTTGAGTTTCGGCCAGCATCCACGGTGCAGTAGCGAGTTGGCCGCGGCTCACAAGTGGGCCGCGGCCCACCGGTTGAGAACCGCTGTTCTAGATTCTACAAAATTCCGTCAGGAACCTATAGATTCGTCCAAGGGACTAATCTTCAGAGCCCATTAGAGTTTACATTCCCTTGTAAATAAATAAATCCAAAATTATTACCGAGATCATCCATTGTTCCAAAAGTGTTGACCATACTAACTTCTTTGGCTACTCATTTCATAGTTTTTTTTGTTCTTCTTGAAATGTAATGCATTTAACAAGTTAACCGCTATGAGACTTCATTTGGGATCTCATCCATTGTCACCACCAGGCCAAGCCAAAAATTTTGGGTGTCTGCATCACCATGGCTTTTTGAATAGATTTTAAATGGATTCTTTTGATTTTGGCACTGAAAAGTCTGAGATGCCAATTGGGATCTCACATCCTGGATCAATATGAAGTCTCAATACTCCAATTTAGCCATAGTCTTGAGATCCCAAATGGAGTCTCATGGCCTGGTGGTGCAGACCAAGATTTTTGGAGTGGCAGTTAACTTGTTAATGAGAATAATGAGTCATATTAGTCATAACTTGTTCATGCGTCATATAAATAAATATGAACATGAGCTATCTCACCTAAGATAGCAACAACAAAAAATCCTTTTTAAACAAAATGAATACCTAATAGTTATAATTAAAACACACAGAGAGCATGGAGTTGCTGAATACGTTTAAGAATTTTTATTCAATCAATTACTTCAAATAAAATAATGTGTTTTGATCAGTACTAGATTTAAAAATTCAACATGCCTTTTTGTTCTACTCCTGAAACTTCTATTGATTTTTTTCGAGGTTACTAATCAAAGTTTGTTCAATGACATCTTGTCTTTTCAACTTGAGTTTTCACATTCGTGTTACAAGTACCATCAGGAAGTAAAAGGTGTCATTTGTAGGTGTTGTATCTATCCCTCACTGCTGGATACTAAAGATTAATCATTATTTTTGCAATCATTTAGACATTTACAGATATTTCTAGTTTTTATCTCTATGGGAAAGACATTTGTAATCTGGAACTCCCTTCTGCATACATTTTGATCTTCATCGGCATCTTTTTTGACGAGTATGATCTTTCCACTCGTTGTATCGTTTTCTATTTTTATAATTTTTGAAGATGCATTCTTTTGTCCATATATAGTGTTTTTGTTGTTGTTGTTGTTGTTGTATGGTGTCAAAGTATTAAGTTTTACTGCGATTCGAGACCCACCTTCACTGAGAGGTGGCTAATGTCGCCCGTGGAACTCTGTCACTTTCGCCCATGGCATGACAGTCTCCGGTCTGTACGGGTCTTCCTCTGAGTATCTGTCTGGGTACTTCTTCACCAGGTAGGGGTTAACGTATTTGCAGATGACGAAGCAGTAGGCTGAGTAGAGCGTGCCGAAGATGCTCCAGTGAATGTAGTTCATCGTGTCGGGGAACACCATTTTTCACCGGTGGATTTACCGCTGGATGACTTTCACTAGGGTTGTGAATCTACCGGTGGATTAGTGGATGGCTTAACAAATTTAGGTTAATTTACGTAGGATTAGATGATTACTTAAAAAGGAGAGGTATGTTGCTATTGGTGATTAAAAAAATTGTGTTTATCTTGGAGGTGCAAGTTGATTATTAGGCACTTTCCGTTAAGCGTTTCACAAATCACGGGTTTGAGAGACTCTACTTGAGGAGTAAAATTTTTTTTTTTTTGGGTTCTTAGGTCAAATAATGTTACAAAAAATAGTTAACTAGTGTTGGTTTTTTTCTCTATTTCCAAAAATGGAGGTTAGTCGTACATTAGATATAGCATGAAAAGTTATTTTAATGTTATTAGGCTATTTTTCTTTGTGACAAAATAGATTTTATCTTATTTCATTTTATGAAATAGTCTCGTTTCTCTAGTCCAAACTTCGGGGAAACTATTCCCACTGTCTTGTGACACCCTTCTGACTGAACTGGAACTACTAAACTTCTTTCTTGAACAGTGTAAACATTCAAGCCATTTAGATTCGTAAGTAGATAAGAAAAAACATTGGGCGCAAATTCTATGGACAAAATTGTCCTTACATAACTGAATAATTTGGAGATTTCAACTCAGGTTGATTTTCTCACATTATATTTTGAAAATTATTTTAGATAATATCTAGTTGATAATCTCCCAGAAATTAAAAAAAACATAGAGAAATAACAAGTTAGTATTGATTGTGTTGTGAATGAAGTATGCATTCCTTTAGCGATTTATTATTTTTCAAAATTTCAAATCTTATTTTCCAAAGGAAAATCTTTTTCAATGATGTCAAGTATCCATTTATGATTAATCAATCATCCATTGGCATTTCTGAATCATTTGTTAAATGTCAGAATAGTCTCTTTTCTTCAAGATGGCTGTACATTATTCTCAGTTCATTTTCATTTCCCTGAAAAATAATAAAAAATATAGTTTTAACATTTGCTTTCAACTTTTTTATCAACAATTTTCCGAGGTTACTCATGAATTATATCGTACATGTTGAGTGCAGATGCAATTTCCCTAGGCACTTGTGCGCTTTCAATTTCAATATGACGCAAGGCAAGAGTAACTTTAGGCATACGCTATTGCATGCCTCTTTTGAGTTGCAAGAACATGTTTTTCGAGAGGCATACGTGAAATGATGACCCTATTTGCGAGTTGAAAGGAAAGTGTAAAGGTAAAGCGCACATATGCGGACATAGCTTAAGAGATGCAATATTATAGTTCCCAGATTTTCAACCTTGGTTCAACGAGGGGTTGTTTTTTGTGGGTTCGCCAAATCCCATTCTCCCGATCTCATAGTTGGTAAGGCCTTTCTCGATAGCTGGGACTTGGGGGTGTAGATACATATCACTATGTGTTTATACTCCGTGGTCCTTGTTCTTGGGTTCGGTTTTGTATTCTATTTGCGTATAGGGTTCATTGTTTCCTTGGAAATTTTTTCCCCTTGTAAAAAAAAACTTAAGAGATGAAAGTTCTTGCAGAGTCAACTTACCTATCAAACCGCTCCTGGTTGGAGTCAGGTCTTCCCTCTCTCTCCCTCATCAACTTCTTCTCCAGACCCAGCTTCTGTTTCGACCGCTTCAGAGTGGTGGAGGTCTTCACGGTGGTGGGCTCTGCCTCGTCGTAGAATTCGGTGGTGGATGTGGTCCTTTGTTTCCTGTTAAGGAGAAGACGCGAAACATGCAGAATATTTCAAAGTAAGTGATTCTACTCGCATTGAAAAAGATGTTTTATATGATTCAATTTGCGAAAGAAGGTGTAGCAAAATTCAAAATTAA
>CM044964.1:10263966-10287313 GCA_024516035.1 Bactericera cockerelli
ATATAGAAAATCCTACACTTTCCTTTAGATCATTTTTTTTTAAATGTGAATCATGTTTTATTTTATACATACAAATGAAATGTTTTTTAAAAGAAAAATAGTCAAACTCTCTTTGCATACTTTTACTCTGGGGCATGGTAGGTTTTCACCCAGCATTTTGCAGAGTACCTACATTTTCATGGAAAATATCCATGAAGTCAACATTATGTATTCTTATCAAGTTGCCACATTTTCCATTCTTCAACCATTAAAAATTCTGGCAAATTTTTTCAACAGAGAGAAAAGGTAGACTTGTCTATAATGATGTCTAAACTTCTACTTGATGGATTATAGACATTATAGTTGATGAATTGTTTTCAATGTTTAATCCATTAATTTAGGTAACCTAAGAACTATACACATCGACACATAAACATCATAAACTCTCAATTCAATGCTAAAATATGTTTACATTTGAATGATTATAAGTTATCTTGCAAATTCCCTTATCAGTCCTTATCAAAAGATCAAGTCAAAAATGCTAAGCAAATCTTACCTTTACTATGGAAAGTAAATCGACTGGAAAGAAAGGAAAATTTGGAACAAACTACGGAATTATTAATAAGCTGAGCTGAGAAAAAATGCACAATCTGCAAAATAATCAAGTAAACCACCAAATCTAAATTAATTTTTTATTCAAATCAAATTTCAATTTTCTACACGTAGGCAGAAGCGCGGTAGGCATGAAATTTAAATTTTTAAAAAGGATCTTGTATTTGCTAACTTCTCTACTTGATTTGTCGTGCCGCAATCACAGATTTTTCTCTCGAAGAAATCTGTGAATGTCGCTCAAAGCGCCCTCTATTGGAAAACTGTCTAAAGAAAAATTAGTAAACAAAACAAATCAAAAGAAAACACCGAAATCCTGTTTCCTGATTTTCCAGAAATCCTGGACTTTTTCTATACTCTATAGAAATAAACAACGAATTGTAGCAACGAATTTGAAAAATCAACAGGGTTCAACAAAAGACCATAAACGTTATTTTTGAAAAAATCCCACGAATCATTTATTTTTTATTCTCAAGAAATTATCCCTTGACCCTTTTTCTCTTTCTATAGCATCAAATTTATATATTTTCTTTTTCGCCTCTTCAATTGATTTTCAATGTATCGATACGATAACTCCTGATGCCTCTTAATCCCATTTTGGAGATCGCGCATGGGACTTGGTGTTTTTTTTTTGTTGCAATAAATTCATTTCTAATAATCCATGAAAAACTATTTGTACAATCATTTTTGTAATTTTTACAAAGTCGCGGGCGCCCTAAAATTTTCTTGATTCCAGTTGCAAATATTATTCGACATATTTTAAGCGAAAAAAAACTGAATAAAAGCTGGCGGTAGACAGTCATTAGCAATATTTAAAGAACCAAGGTCTGTCGTATACTTGCCTGTAATCCATGAAAAATTCCTTGTACAATCATTTTTGTATTTTTTACAAAGTCGCGGGCGCCCTCAAATTTTCTCGATTCTAGTTACAAATATTGCTAGACATATTTTAAGCGAAAAAAAATTGAATAAAAGCTGGCGGTAGACAGTCATATCCACTAATGATGGAACCAAGGTCTGTCGTATACTTGCCTGTAATCCATGAAAAATTCCTTGTACAATCATTTTTGTATTTTTTACAAAGTCGCGGGCGCCCTCAAATTTTCCCGATTCTAGTTGAAAATATTATTAGACATATTTTAAAAGAAAAAAAATTGAATAAAAGCTGGCGGTAGACAGTCATATCCACAAATGATGGAACCAAGGTCTGTCGTATACTTGCCTGTAATCCATGAAAAATTCCTTGTACAATCATTTTTGTATTTTTTACAAAGTCGCGGGCGCCCTCAAATTTTCTCGATTCTAGTTGCAAATATTATTAGACATATTTTAAGCGAAAAAAAATTGAATAAAAGCTGGCGGTAGACAGTCATATCCACTATTGATGGAACCAGGGTCTGTCGTATACTTGCCTGTAATCCATGAAAAATTCCTTGTACAATCATTTTTGTATTTTTTACAAAGTCGCGGGCGCCCTCAAATTTTCTTGATTCTAGTTGCAAATATTATAAGACATATTTTAAGCGAAAAAAAATTAAATAAAAGCTGGCGGTAGACAGTCATATACACTATTGATGGAACCAAGGTCTGTCGTATACTTGCCTGTAATCCATGAAAAATTCCTTGTACAATCATTTTTGTATTTTTTACAAAGTCGCGGGCGCCCTCAAATTTTCTTGATTCTAGTTGCAAATATTATAAGACATATTTTAAGCGAAAAAAAATTAAAAAAAGCTGGCGGTAGACAGTCATATACACTATTGATGGAACCAAGGTCTGTCGTATACTTGCCTGTAATCCATGAAAAATTCCTTGTACAATCATTTTTGTATTTTTTACAAAGTCGCGGGCGCCCTCAAATTTTCTTGATTCTAGTTGCAAATATTATAAGACATATTTTAAGCGAAAAAAAAATGAAAAAAAGCTGGCGGTAGACAGTCATATCCACTATTGATGGAACCAGGGTCTGTCGTATACTTGCCTGTAATCCATGAAAAATTCCTTGTACAATCATTTTTTGTATTATTTACAAAGTCGCGGGCGCCCTCAAATTTTATCGATTCTAGTTAAAATATTATTAGACATATTTTAAAAGAAAAAAAATTGAATAAAAGCTGGCGGTAGACAGTCATATCCACTATTGATGGAACCAGGGTCTGTCGTATACTTGCCTGTAATCCATGAAAAATTCCTTGTACAATCATTTTTGTATTTTTTACAAAGTCGCGGGCGCCCTCAAATTTTCTCGATTCTAGTTGCAAATATTATAAGACATATTTTAAGCGAAAAAAAATTGAATAAAAGCTGGCGGTAGACAGTCATATCCACTATTGATGGAACCAAGGTCTGTCGTATACTTGCCTGTAATCCATGAAAAATTCCTTGTACATTCATTTTTGTAATTTTTACAAAGTCGCGGGCGCCCTCAAATTTTCTCGATTCTAGTTGCAAATATTATTAGACATATTTTAAGCGAAAAAAAATTGAATAAAAGCTGGCGGTAGACAGTCATATCCACTATTGATGGAACCAGGGTCTGTCGTATACTTGCCTGTAATCCATGAAAAATTCCTTGTACAATCATTTTTGTATTTTTTACAAAGTCGCGGGCGCCCTCAAATTTTCTTGATTCTAGTTGCAAATATTATAAGACATATTTTAAGCGAAAAAAAAATTGAAAAAAAGCTGGCGGTAGACAGTCATATCCACTAATGATGGAACCAAGGTCTGTCGTATACTTGCCTGTAATCCATGAAAAATTCCTTGTACAATCATTTTTGTATTTTTTACAAAGTCGCGGGCGCCCTCAAATTTTCTTGATTCTAGTTGCAAATATTATTAGACATATTTTAAGCGAAAAAAAATTGAATAAAAGCTGGCGGTAGACAGTCATATCCACTATTGATGGAACCAGGGTCTGTCGTATACTTGCCTGTAATCCATGAAAAATTCCTTGTACAATCATTTTTGTATTTTTTACAAAGTCGCGGGCGCCCTCAAATTTTCTTGATTCTAGTTGCAAATATTATAAGACATATTTTAAGCGAAAAAAAATTAAATAAAAGCTGGCGGTAGACAGTCATATACACTATGATGGAACCAAGGTCTGTCGTATACTTGCCTGTAATCCATGAAAAATTCCTTGTACAATCATTTTTGTATTTTTTACAAAGTCGCGGGCGCCCTCAAATTTTCTTCATTCTAGTTGCAAATATTATAAGACATATTTAAGCGAAAAAAAATTGAATAAAAGCTGGCGGTAGACAGTCATATCCACTAATGATGGAACCAAGGTCTGTCGTATACTTGCCTGTAATCCATGAAAAATTCCTTGTACAATCATTTTTGTATTTTTTACAAAGTCGCGGGCGCCCTCAAATTTTCCCGATTCTAGTTGAAAATATTATTAGACATATTTTAAAAGAAAAAAAATTGAATAAAAGCTGGCGGTAGACAGTCATATCCACAAATGATGGAACCAAGGTCTGTCGTATACTTGCCTGTAATCCATGAAAAATTCCTTGTACAATCATTTTTGTATTTTTTACAAAGTCGCGGGCGCCCTCAAATTTTCTCGATTCTAGTTGCAAATATTATTAGACATATTTTAAGCGAAAAAAAATTGAAAAAAAAGCTGGCGGTAGACAGTCATATCCACTATTGATGGAACCAGGGTCTGTCGTATACTTGCCTGTAATCCATGAAAAATTCCTTGTACAATCATTTTTGTATTTTTTACAAAGTCGCGGGCGCCCTCAAATTTTCTTGATTCTAGTTGCAAATATTATAAGACATATTTTAAGCGAAAAAAAATTAAATAAAAGCTGGCGGTAGACAGTCATATACACTATTGATGGAACCAAGGTCTGTCGTATACTTGCCTGTAATCCATGAAAAATTCCTTGTACAATCATTTTTGTATTTTTTTACAAAGTCGCGGGCGCCCTCAAATTTTCTCGATTCTAGTTGCAAATATTATAAGACATATTTTAAGCGAAAAAAAATTGAATAAAAGCTGGCGGTAGACAGTCATATCCACTATTGATGGAACCAAGGTCTGTCGTATACTTGCCTGTAATCCATGAAAAATTCCTTGTACATTCATTTTTGTAATTTTTACAAAGTCGCGGGCGCCCTCAAATTTTCTCGATTCTAGTTGCAAATATTATTAGACATATTTTAAGAGAAAAAAAATTGAATAAAAGCTGGCGGTAGACAGTCATATACACTATTGATGGAACCAAGGTCTCTCGTATACTTGCCTGTAATCCATGAAAAATTCCTTGTACAATCATTTTTGTATTTTTTACAAAGTCGCGGGCGCCCTCAAATTTTCTCGATTCTAGTTGCAAATATTATTAGACATATTTTAAGCGAAAAAAAATTGAATAAAAGCTGGCGGTAGACAGTCATATCCACTATTGATGGAACCAGGGTCTGTCGTATACTTGCCTGTAATCCATGAAAAATTCCTTGTACAATCATTTTTGTATTTTTTACAAAGTCGCGGGCGCCCTCAAATTTTCTTGATTCTAGTTGCAAATATTATAAGACATATTTTAAGCGAAAAAAAATTAAATAAAAGCTGGCGGTAGACAGTCATATACACTATTGATGGAACCAAGGTCTGTCGTATACTTGCCTGTAATCCATGAAAAATTCCTTGTACAATCATTTTTGTATTTTTTACAAAGTCGCGGGCGCCCTCAAATTTTCTTGATTCTAGTTGCAAATATTATAAGACATATTTTAAGCGAAAAAAAAATGAAAAAAAGCTGGCGGTAGCAGTCATATCCACTATTGATGGAACCAGGGTCTGTCGTATACTTGCCTGTAATCCATGAAAAATTCCTTGTACAATCATTTTTGTATTTTTTACAAAGTCGCGGGCGCCCTCAAATTTTATCGATTCTAGTTGAAAATATTATTAGACATATTTTAAAAGAAAAAAAAATTGAATAAAAGCTGGCGGTAGACAGTCATATCCACTATTGATGGAACCAGGGTCTGTCGTATACTTGCCTGTAATCCATGAAAAATTCCTTGTACAATCATTTTTGTATTTTTTACAAAGTCGCGGGCGCCCTCAAATTTTCTCGATTCTAGTTGCAAATATTATAAGACATATTTTAAGCGAAAAAAAATTGAATAAAAGCTGGCGGTAGACAGTCATATCCACTAATGATGGAACCAAGGTCTGTCGTATACTTGCCTGTAATCCATGAAAAATTCCTTGTACAATCATTTTTGAATTCTTTACAAAGTCGCGGGCGCCCTAAAACTTTCTTGATTCTAGTTGCAAATATTATTGTGCATATTATAAGGCAAAGAAACTTGAATAAAAGCTGGCGGCAGACAGTCATAACCAATATTTAAAGAACCAAGGTCTGTGGTATACTTGCCTGTAATCCATGAAAAATTCTTTGTTCAATCATTTTTGTAATATTTTATATATTTTTTTTTATTGTAGTTACAAATTTTATTGACCGTTGGTATTTAAAGAAAATACTAATAAATGTTCGTCATCTACGGGTTGCCCTCTTATTTTTGGCTTCAAAAAGTAGTAGTTCTGTGAACTGAAAACCTCACACAGATATATATTTCCAATCAAACATGAGAAAATAGAGACCTCTCATTCAAAACCACACTCAATAGGTTAGATTAAATACTAAACCGGCCATTTTTTGGCCCTCTTTCGAAATTCTACCACAGTGTTTCCCCCTTAGTTTTCATGACCACAAAATTTCACTATACAGGGTGCCCCGGTTAGAGATGCATATATTTTGAAGATAGGTTCAGCCCACCGTGGACTATCATATAAGATCAACTTGCAGTGGGGCATTTTGCTTCGTTAAAGAGTTATGGCCAAATCCCTGTTTTTCCCACAGGTCTAGAGGTCACTTGGATCGATGCACGTTATTACAGAAATGATAGCCAGTAGGTAAGTTTTGCTTCATGTATGGATAGTCATGCATATTTCCCTTCAAATGCAGTTAGTTGCATCAAAAAATATTGAAACACCAGAGAGATATTTAATAATAAGTTAAAAAAAAATTCTCCGAAAATTCCATTTTTCCCTCTTTTCCCTTTCGTTAATTGAGAGTACTTCTACAATTGCAATTCTGCGTTCCACTAGTTAAAATACCCTCTGCTATGTTGTTTCAATAAATTCTAAGGTCTTTCGGACAGGTGAAGGAACAAATGAGATACGCTTTATTAAACGGCACCAGAAGGAGAGAAACATATCTTTTTTTTTTCTTTAACGTCGCTTTCAACTGCATGGTCATATCACGACGGGGGTGCCACCCTTCAATCGCAGGAAACTCACAAACCCGCTACCCACATTAACCTCACCCAGCCTGGGTTGGGCCGGAATGCCAGCATCACGAAGTCTTCACTTCGCTGGACGTTGCTTAACTTCGGTGATCCAACGAGAACCGGTGCATTCAACGCGCCATCGCCGCTGGCTAAACACATCTTTTAAATTTTGAATCTGGGCGCTATTGCATTTTGAAGAACACTCGATGTCTGAAGCGGTCTGTGTGACCATTATTGTGTCAACTGCATGTTATAAATTAATTTTTTTTAAACAAATAGTTCTACTTACTAATTATATCACTCAAATCAAATAGATAAATTAACAAGGCCATCGATTTTTTCGGTGGAAGAGAAAGCCACAAGCTTTCACTTCGACCCTTGGTTCGCTACATATTCCTTTGTGATCTTTTCATTTCATTTCCTGTGTTGGAGAAGCAGAATGTAGTATGTAGTTTACCAATAAAGTATTATTAATTGTAACCTGAAGGCTGGATGTTCGAGTGTTACCCAAGGTGAATTTTCAGCACTTTTTTGTTATGTTTTAGATAATATCAAACACCTCGGCCGAGGTGTGAAGAACGCCTATACAAAGAAAGAGACAGCCCGGCAGAGTGTAAGGTTACGGAAAACATAGTTCCCATGCATTTCATGTACTTTCAGCCAGCGAAAAGTGCAACATGAATTTCAAAAATCGCGATTTTTATTGCAGAAATGGGCTCTACGTTGAAAAATAAGTTGATTGTACAAGGAATTTTTCATGGATTACAGGCAAGTATACGACAGACCCTGGTTCCATCGAGCGAAAAGTGCAACATGAATTTCAAAAATCGCGATTTTTATTGCAGAAATGGGCTCTACGTTGAAAAAAAAATGATTGTACAAGGAATTTTTCATGGATTACAGGCAAGTATACGACAGACCCTGGTTCCATCAATAGTGGATATGACTGTCTACCGCCAGCTTTTATTCAATTTTTTTTCTTTGAAAATATGTCTAATAATATTTGCAACTAGAATCGAGAAAATTTGAGGGCGCCCGCGACTTTGTAAAAAATACAAAAATGATTGTACAAGGAATTTTTCATGGATTACAGGCAAGTATACGACAGACCCTGGTTCCATCAATAGTGGATATGACTGTCTACCGCCAGCTTTTTTTCATTTTTTTTTCGCTTAAAATATGTCTTATAATATTTGCAACTAGAATCAAGAAAATTTGAGGGCGCCCGCGACTTTGTAAAAAATACAAAAATGATTGTACAAGGAATTTTTCATGGATTACAGGCAAGTATACGACAGACCCTGGTTCCATCAATAGTGGATATGACTGTCTACCGCCAGCTTTTATTCAATTTTTTTTCGCTTAAAATATGTCTAATAATATTTGCAACTAGAATCGAGAAAATTTGAGGGCGCCCGCGACTTTGTAAAAAATACAAAAATGATTGTACAAGGAATTTTTCATGGATTACAGGCAAGTATACGACAGACCCTGGTTCCATCAATAGTGGATATGACTGTCTACCGCCAGCTTTTATTCAATTTTTTTTCTTTTAAATAATGTCTAATAATATTTGCAACTAGAATCGAGAAAATTTGAGGGCGCCCGCGACTTTGTAAAAAATACAAAAATGATTGTACAAGGAATTTTTCATGGATTACAGGCAAGTATACGACAGACCCTGGTTCCATCAATAGTGGATATGACTGTCTACCGCCAGCTTTTTTTCATTTTTTTTTTCGCTTATATAATGTCTTATAATATTTGAAACTAGAATCAAGAAAATTTAAGGGCGCCCGCGACTTTGTAAAAAATACAAAAATGATTGTACAAGGAATTTTTCATGGATTACAGGCAAGTATACGACAGACCTTGGTTCCATCAATAGTGGATATGACTGTCTACCGCCAGCTTTTATTCAATTTTTTTTCGCTTAAATAATGTCTTATAATATTTGCAACTAGAATGAAGAAAATTTGAGGGCGCCCGCGACTTTGTAAAAAATACAAAAATGATTGTACAAGGAATTTTTCATGGATTACAGGCAAGTATACGACAGACCCTGGTTCCATCAATAGTGGATATGACTGTCTACCGCCAGCTTTTATTCAATTTTTTTTCGCTTAAAATATGTCTAATAATATTTGCAACTAGAATCGAGAAAATTTGAGGGCGCCCGCGACTTTGTAAAAAATACAAAAATGATTGTACAAGGAATTTTTCATGGATTACAGGCAAGTATACGACAGACCCTGGTTCCATCAATAGTGGATATGACTGTCTACCGCCAGCTTTTATTCAATTTTTTTTCTTTTAAATAATGTCTAATAATATTTGCAACTAGAATCGAGAAAATTTGAGGGCGCCCGCGACTTTGTAAAAAATACAAAAATGATTGTACAAGGAATTTTTCATGGATTACAGGCAAGTATACGACAGACCCTGGTTCCATCAATAGTGGATATGACTGTCTACCGCCAGCTTTTTTTCATTTTTTTTTTCGCTTATATAATGTCTTATAATATTTGAAACTAGAATCAAGAAAATTTAAGGGCGCCCGCGACTTTGTAAAAAATACAAAAATGATTGTACAAGGAATTTTTCATGGATTACAGGCAAGTATACGACAGACCTTGGTTCCATCAATAGTGGATATGACTGTCTACCGCCAGCTTTTATTCAATTTTTTTTCGCTTAAATAATGTCTTATAATATTTGCAACTAGAATGAAGAAAATTTGAGGGCGCCCGCGACTTTGTAAAAAATACAAAAATGATTGTACAAGGAATTTTTCATGGATTACAGGCAAGTATACGACAGACCCTGGTTCCATCAATAGTGGATATGACTGTCTACCGCCAGCTTTTATTCAATTTTTTTTCGCTTAAAATATGTCTTATAATATTTGAAACTAGAATCAAGAAAATTTAAGGGCGCCCGCGACTTTGTAAAAAATACAAAAATGATTGTACAAGGAATTTTTCATGGATTACAGGCAAGTATACGACAGACCTTGGTTCCATCAATAGTGGATATGACTGTCTACCGCCAGCTTTTATTCAATTTTTTTTCGCTTAAATAATGTCTTATAATATTTGCAACTAGAATGAAGAAAATTTGAGGGCGCCCGCGACTTTGTAAAAAATACAAAAATGATTGTACAAGGAATTTTTCATGGATTACAGGCAAGTATACGAGAGACCTTGGTTCCATCAATAGTGTATATGACTGTCTACCGCCAGCTTTTATTCAATTTTTTTTCTCTTAAAATATGTCTGATAATATTTGCAACTCGAATCAAGAAAATTTGAGGGCGCCCGCGACTTTGTAAAAAATACAAAAATGATTGTACAAGGAATTTTTCATGGATTACAGGCAAGTATACGACAGACCTTGGTTCCATCAATAGTGTATATGACTGTCTACCGCCAGCTTTTATTTAATTTTTTTTCGCTTAAAATATGTCTTATAATATTTGCAACTAGAATCAAGAAAATTTGAGGGCGCCCGCGACTTTGTAAAAAATACAAAAATGATTGTACAAGGAATTTTTCATGGATTACAGGCAAGTATACGACAGACCCTGGTTCCATCAATAGTGGATATGACTGTCTACCGCCAGCTTTTATTCAATTTTTTTTCGCTTAAAATATGTCTAATAATATTTGCAACTAGAATCGAGAAAATTTGAGGGCGCCCGCGACTTTGTAAAAAATACAAAAATGATTGTACAAGGAATTTTTCATGGATTACAGGCAAGTATACGACAGACCCTGGTTCCATCAATAGTGGATATGACTGTCTACCGCCAGCTTTTATTCAATTTTTTTTCTTTTAAATAATGTCTAATAATATTTGCAACTAGAATCGAGAAAATTTGAGGGCGCCCGCGACTTTGTAAAAAATACAAAAATGATTGTACAAGGAATTTTTCATGGATTACAGGCAAGTATACGACAGACCCTGGTTCCATCAATAGTGGATATGACTGTCTACCGCCAGCTTTTATTCAATTTTTTTTCTTTTAAATAATGTCTAATAATATTTGCAACTAGAATCGAGAAAATTTGAGGGCGCCCGCGACTTTGTAAAAAATACAAAAATGATTGTACAAGGAATTTTTCATGGATTACAGGCAAGTATACGACAGACCCTGGTTCCATCAATAGTGGATATGACTGTCTACCGCCAGCTTTTTTTCATTTTTTTTTCGCTTATATAATGTCTTATAATATTTGAAACTAGAATCAAGAAAATTTAAGGGCGCCCGCGACTTTGTAAAAAATACAAAAATGATTGTACAAGGAATTTTTCATGGATTACAGGCAAGTATACGACAGACCTTGGTTCCATCAATAGTGGATATGACTGTCTACCGCCAGCTTTTATTCAATTTTTTTTCGCTTAAATAATGTCTTATAATATTTGCAACTAGAATGAAGAAAATTTGAGGGCGCCCGCGACTTTGTAAAAAATACAAAAATGATTGTACAAGGAATTTTTCATGGATTACAGGCAAGTATACGAGAGACCTTGGTTCCATCAATAGTGTATATGACTGTCTACCGCCAGCTTTTATTCAATTTTTTTTCTCTTAAAATATGTCTGATAATATTTGCAACTCGAATCAAGAAAATTTGAGGGCGCCCGCGACTTTGTAAAAAATACAAAAATGATTGTACAAGGAATTTTTCATGGATTACAGGCAAGTATACGACAGACCTTGGTTCCATCAATAGTGGATATGACTGTCTACCGCCAGCTTTTATTCAATTTTTTTCGCTTAAAATATGTATAATAATATTTGCAACTAGAATCGAGAAAATTTGAGGGCGCCCGCGACTTTGTAAAAAATACAAAAATGATTGTACAAGGAATTTTTCATGGATTACAGGCAAGTATACGACAGACCCTGGTTCCATCAATAGTGGATATGACTGTCTACCGCCAGCTTTTATTCAATTTTTTTTCGCTTAAAATATGTATAATAATATTTGCAACTAGAATCGAGAAAATTTGAGGGCGCCCGCGACTTTGTAAAAAATACAAAAATGATTGTACAAGGAATTTTTCATGGATTACAGGCAAGTATACGACAGACCCTGGTTCCATCAATAGTGGATATGACTGTCTACCGCCAGCTTTTATTCAATTTTTTTTCGCTTAAAATATGTATAATAATATTTGCAACTAGAATGAAGAAAATTTGAGGGCGCCCGCGACTTTGTAAAAAATACAAAAATGATTGTACAAGGAATTTTTCATGGATTACAGGCAAGTATACGACAGACCTTGGTTCCTTCAATAGTGGATATGACTGTCTGCCGCCAGCTTTTATTCAAGTTTTTTTCACTTAAAATATGCACAATAATATTTGCAACTAGAATCAAGAAAATTTTAGGTCGCCCGTGACTTTGTAAAAATTACAAAAATGATTTTTCAAAATTCATTGTAAAAATTGACTACTGCCCGTAGTGGGATTTTTTTAGTCAGAGGGATAAAAAATCTTAGTAGAAAATCCCGTATCTGAGGTATTAATACCTTTTCGTTGGTAAGTTTAGCAACGAGAGTGACAAGATTTTGCCTTACCCTGTAGAAATTTCGATGAAAATTTCAGCAACGTTGGTAGCTTCAGGGACATTTTTTCTATTTGTTTTAAGGATCAAAGACGGATTGATTGTTCTTATTAGCAACAGTCCTCTCAATCTGTAAACCATAGGGTTTTGTCAAAGATACTTTTCAAAATCTGTGGGTATGTCAGGGAACATGACATATTCTAGTGATGAAGTGAATTTCCTGGTCTACAGGTATTTGCAGGAATCAGGTAAGATTTGAAAACTTTAGAATAGAATAGAATAGAATAAGCGTTTTATTTGTAATGTTATGTTACAAAAGGTTGGCAATAAAAATAAAATATATACATAGAAGCAAATAATTGATTATATCTATAGAATAATTGAAAATAAATAATAGAACAGCTTGAAGTAGTTAAGTTAAATAAAAATTATAGGTGATGGGTATAGCGAAAAAACGATATGAGAAGCAGTTTCTGAAAAATAAATAAATTAAAAAGTACATAATTATTGGAAAATAAATCATGAAAGAAAGGTATATGGAAAATATGAAAAAATACTGTTGCCTAAGGCAAAAAATAGAAGAAAAAAAAACAGAAAAAATAAATAAAATAAAAAATCTGTGAGAATTTTCAAAAAAAAAACATTATAATAGTGAAACAAGTAAATAATATTATGACAGTGAATTACGTTTCATCAAATTCAAGGTATAAATCTTTCAGAAAATTTCTCTCCTTAGCTGCTCTGAGGTAAAAAGAGGACAGGCGATCTAGTTGATCCTGTTCTTCACCTATAGATCTTAAAATATCAACAAGTTTGTATAAACTCAGAAAGGGTTTCCCTAGAAAAACCTTTCTTATCACGTTAAATCTGGGGCAGTAACAAAAAAAATGCCACAAAGTGTCCGTCAAGCCACTGTTGCAAATATCACAAATTTTATTGGAGTTAAAAATGGATTTAACAGTGCCATAAGAAACGACTGAGAATTTCTCCCCAGCCATCCTGACTTGGCAGATGAAACGTAGCTTCACTAACTGTAGGTTATGGTTAAAGTAAGAGGCTACTGATTTCTCTTGGTCAAGGGTGCAACTGTACAAAGTGTTGTACCGTGAGATCTCAGTTCTCTCGCTATCCTGTTTCTTTAGTTGCTTACTCATGGCATCCAAAATGTCATCAAAATTTCTCTCAATAAGGTCTAAATCCTGACGCTCCCACACCTCTTCAAACTCAAGATCAAAAAGAACCTGACGTAACTGAGAACACCAGTTATAATTAATATCGTGATATGACATGGCCTGCATCTTGAGGAGTTGGTTAAAACAGACTTTAGAGTACCGAGTCTCGTCAAGTTTGAGTAATTTGCACCATAAAGCAAGCATTTTTCTAAGGATTACCAGTTTCAGCTTTTGGGTACCCAGTTCCAATCTAATATAGTGCCCGGGGGTGCCTCGGGGTAAAAACAAAGTTGATTTGTAGAATTGGGCCTGTACTTTCTCCACTTCGTCTGCGTAGCGCCACGCCCACACCTCTGAACCATAGAGGGTTGTTGCTGAGACCACTGCTTCAAATAATTTTTTCCAGGTTTCTAAATTCGCTATTTTTGATCTATTTACAATTTCATTTATTTTAGAAGTGGCTAGCTTCCCCTTTAAACAAGCTTGTTTGGCGGCTATTGGGAACAGACCTGAAGTGGAGAACGTAACTCCCAAATAATTAAAACTATTGACAATTTCCATTTTTTCCTGGTTAAATATAAAAACATGTTTTTTAGATACATTACTTGCCTTCCTAAATATCATTACTTTAGATTTAGACACGTTTACTACAAGGCCATACAAGTCACAGTATTTTTTTAATAGGTCTAACTTTCTCTGGAGATCTATCTGAGAATTAGCCAAGATGACCATATCATCAGCATAAAATAAAACCATTATGTCTTTTTCATTGTCTACATTTATACCCGAAGATCCTTTATTTCTTAAGAAAGATTCAAAGTCCGAAACGAATAAATTGAACAACAGAGGTGATAAGGTGTCACCCTGTAGAATCCCCTGTTCAATGCTGATTTCTTCTGAAATAGACCTAGGCGCGGGCACGGGGGCGGGGCCAGGCTCTGAGCTAGCGGCCGGAGGCTCTGAGCTAGCGGGCGGAGGCTCACTCTGAGAAGAGGAGCTGTTACCACTGTTATTGAGTACAATTCTTACTTTGGCATTCCTATATAAGTTTCGAAGTATATTTATGAACTTAATGCTGACACCCTGATTATAAAGTTTGTACCAAAGTAAGTCATGTGATATCCCGTCAAAAGCCTGCCTGTAGTCTACAAAAGCAGCAAAAACTTTGGTTTTCGGAAGGCGAAGGTTAATATGGATTAGGGACGAAAGAGTGAAAATCTGATCCACACACCCCCGACCCTCTCGGAACCCCGCCTGATTTTCTGGAATAATTTTTGAATCCTCAGAATAAAAAGTTAGACGCCTATATAGGATTTGCGTGAACAGTTTGGCAATCACATTTATTAGGGAAATACCCCTGTAATTTTTGATGTCCTTACTGTCACCCTTTTTGAAGAGAAGAAACATTAAAAGATTTGACCAATTATCAGGGACTTGTTCCGTATTTATGATTTTGTTAAAAAGATTAATGACCGTGGTTTTCCAAATTTGCGGTAGGTTTTTGAGAAGCTCGTAAATTATTAAATCTTCACCCCCTGCCTTCTTATTCTTGCAATGTTTAAGGGCCATTTCAAATTCTCTAGCTGTAACCTCGCTGTCCAAAATAATGTTGAACACGCCGAGACCGTTTTCTATTTGAGACACCTCTGTACATAAGGATGAGTGTATATCAACGCTCTTAGAAAATAACTCTTTAAAATGAAGTTCAACCACGTTCATGTCAATATCTAAAGTCTTAAATGTTTTAGGAGAATATTTTTTAGCGGTTTTCCAGAACTCGGACGAATTTCTCACATCACAGAATTTTTTTATCATGGAATCTTCATACGCAGATTTCTTAGATTTTAGCAACTCTTTGTAATTCTTTTTTGAATTAACATATTCAGACAGCTCACTTGGAGAAAAATTTTCTCGTTTCGCAGTCTTGAACTTTTTTCTCATAATTAATTTGAGGTGATTACACTGAGAGTCGAACCATGGTTTTTTAAAATGTTTAATCTTAGCACTCTGTGTCCTATTTTTTTTCATACCTAGTTTTTCACATACCTGCAGTATCGTGTTTTTAAAATAGTTATATTGAGCTTCAGGTGAGAATTCAGACGGTTCTGGTATGTTTATCTTAGCAAGAATATCCATGTACTCATCTTTCTTTTCCTCTGACCATAAAATTTTTGGTCTATCTATTTCTTGATAAGGTCTGATAAAACCAGGGTGTATATTAATAAGAGACAAAACACAGGGAAAATGGTCAGATTCCAGAAAAAAATCGGAAATTTCGAAGTTAAATACCAAATCAAGACCGGAGACATTTGTACAAACAAGATCAACACAACTTTTCCCCGAATGAGCCACGTAGGTATAATTAGCTGGGTTATCACCCTCCGACCTACCATTTAGAACAAATAAACCAATTTCTTCCAAAATACCTACGAGGCGCATTCCAGATTTATTGCACACCCTGTCCATACTGTCCCTTACATTTGAAAGGCGAGTACCTTCGAAATACTCTTCAAGGCTCTGGTTTCCTAAACCTACTCTGGAGTTCATATCCCCGCCCACGTAGAGTGGGTAGGGGTGCTCGTTCATAATATTACATAATGTATCTTGAACCTGTACAAAGAGAGACTCAGTAGCATTAGGCGGTAAGTATATTCCTCCCAGAACAATTTCTAAAGAATTTACAAAAATAAATACACCAAAGTTTTCCAAAAAAATTTGTTGAACCTCAAAGCATTTCCTGTAAAAAAATATCAACCCTCCCTGGAAACGACCTAGGTTAGTATTTCTTGTTGCGGGAACTGTAATACAGTTGTAGTTATTCAGGCTAAAGTTTTGGTAATTTACAAACCAAGTCTCACACAAAAAAATAAAATCAAAAATTTCAATACTATCGGGATTATTTAAAAGTAAATCAATGTTAGAGGGTCCATGGATATTCAACCAAAGAGCTTTTAAGTTGTCTGGTCTTTTCCTATCCCCTTTAAAAACCCCGAGTTAGGTACCAAGACTTTGGGTGAATTTAGAGTAAACTTCTTTGGCTGTTGAGTTAACTCCATAGGTGGCGGGGTTCTCTTCTTATTAAAGTCGCTCATTTCATAGTCTTCACCAGCGGGTGTCGAACACACGATCTCCTGTAGTAGGGTTGGATCTCCTTGGCTTCCGGCCGCATGAACTTGGTCGGACGGGGTAGCACCAAACTCTGCTGTTAGCTGCTCCAGGGTCAGTATCTCATCGTTCACTATGAGGTTGTTGTTACGCAGCTTACACTCCTTTCCTTGACTTATCAGCTCCTTCCGGTATTGTAGTAACTTTTTCTTAACGGCTCTGTCCTCTGGAGACAAGTCATAGTCCACTGCTATCTTCGTCCCTTTCAGCTTGGCGGCGTTCATGATCGCCAGGCGCACCAGGTGCGGTGAGCACAGGACGACTATCAGCACATTCTTCTTCGGGCCCATCACTCGTATGTCGTGAATATCGAACTCGCGGACATCTTTGAGCAGCAGTTTGTTAGTTAGTAAATCAAGAATTTTCTCCCTCATAGTACGGATCGGTTTTCCAACTGCTTCCTCTAAACCATATACAACCAAGTTCTTTTTCGTATCTCTTTTGAATGCTCTATCAAGCTTTTGGTCATGCGATTTTAGCTGTCTATCAAAATCCATATTTCTCTCTTCATTTTTTTTCTTGACTGATTTTCATGGAATTTTCAATTTCTGATATTTGAGAAGAAATTTTACCAATAGCAGCCATGAGGTCCGCGTTTAGCCATTTGAAAACTTTACTTTCATTCTAAAATCTATGTTAACTAAACATTCTCTCAACATTATTTGTTAGTCTTCTATCCTTAGGCTCATTTGTTTGAGGAATACTCTGATCTACCTTGAAAAAGCCATTCTTTGCCAAAACCATCTTAGGCTTACATTAGAGTTCATTGACCCCAAACCGAAAGAATTTGAACATTATGTGGTTACACAATTTAACAATTTGAGTGCACAAAGAGCTCAGTGGTAAGATACTAACTTGCCATGTGGAAGGTCCTGTGTTCAAACTCCCAAGCCAACAAAAATTTTGTATTTAACATTTTTTACAGTTGTATGTAAGGGATACCTTCTGGTGCACTTGTGTTGACCCTGCACCTATATGGGAACTAGTGTGTCTCTTCTCGCCAATCAGAACTATTGTGTCACTAATATTATAAAACCTTATAGAATAATTAAATCTTTATTTTTGCTATATCTAGGATCAATAAAATTATGAAAGTAATAAGAGGTCAGGTACTGCTATGATTGCACTTACTTAACGGTGCCAATCATATATGTGTTCAAAATATTTTGTTATGATTGAATGAGTCTCAATTTATGTTTTCCTCAATTTCTCTATCTCTAAAAATGTATGATCTAGTAAATACCTAGTTATTAAACGTAATTTAGAATATTAATTTAAAAAATCTCCTTCCTAAAAACAGGTTTTCAACATTCTGCTTATACATTCGGCATAGAGTCACACATATCTCAATCAAATATTGATGGAGCTTTGGTTCCACCTGCTGCTTTGCTGAGCATTATACAAAAGGGACTGCAATACACAGAAGCCGAAATAAGTGTTGGTGAAGTAAGTATTTTATTTTTTAATTTGGGTATGAAACTGCACATTACAAGTGGGCTTACAATATTTTTCATTAAGCAAAACGAGTTTTAGAAAAAGAAGAAGAAGAAGAAAAAAGAAAATGTATTGTCAGTTAAAATAAACCACCAAGTCAAAAACTGTATGACAAATGAAATTAAGAAAAATTGGATAAAGCAAGAAAATAAGTCACAACAATCATACACAACTAATATCAATTCTATTTTCTTCCAGAACGGACAAGAGCAGAGACCCACTGAGAGTTTGTCACTTATAGATGCAGTTCTTCCAGACTTTGTAGCAAACCGGCAAAATCAACTGAACTCACAGAGAACAAATAATCCAACCACAGGACCTGCAATCACAAATGGAGAAGAAGGTAGCTGGTTTTTGTCAAGAGGAATTTGCCAGTTTTTTTTTTTTTTTTTAATGTTACCTATGATAGATCTAGCTACAAAATTCTAATGATAAATTCTTTTAATATTATGTACTACAATTTCCAATTTTCAACTTATCAAAATTGAAAAAATGGATGTACAATGTACATGAAAAAAAAAACCTGTTGTTAATCAATCAAATCCATAAACTACAGTTTCAAAATAAAAAACGTTATATCAAGAAGCACTACACTCAAGTTAACTTGTTTGGTTATTAACTTATAATCCATCAAGTAATCAGTTTTATAAGAAAAGGAAAATAAACCCCAAATTATATATTTTTCCAAATTATTTTTTTCAGGAACACCTCCTAACCCTCCTGAGTCAATGGAGGTTGATGCAAGTATCGAGATTCCCCAGAGCAAAGCCACCAAACTCATTGGACATGAATCAGAAGTTTTCATTTGTGCATGGAATCCAGTGAAAGATTTTCTGGCCTCTGGGTAAGAAATAGTAATGACATCTTAATATATATAAATGTCAAAGTCACTGACTGACCACTGACTGATCATTGCTCTACAGCCCAAACCGTAAGTCCTAGGAAGCTGAAATTTGGTAGGTAGCTTTGTCTTATAGTCTAGATGTGCAATAAGACGGGATTTTTCGAAATTCCCACTACAACACCTGCCATTGGCGAAAAAGGATTTTTTGCTTTCACGGCCATGCCTCGGCCCGCAAAGCGGGCGACAGCCCGCTAGTATTTTATATATCCCTCCTGATATGGTAAAATACTAATTTAATAAACTACCTCCGTAGTTTGATTGATAAGGTGGCCTTAGTTTGATTGATATAACCTGCAAGTTGGTGCTGTTTGTCTCCGTATTTTGATTGATATAACCTGCAGGTTGGTGCTGTTTGTCTCAAGTAACTATGGGAAATGTTTAGTAAAGCAAGTTAGAGTAATCATTGTGTTAACAGATTTGTGACAACACAAATATGTAAACTTAAACTTTACTTATTTCAATAGAATTTCCTAAATTTGTAATATATTTACCTGACGGGAGAAGACTGTTTAGAAACACCAACCACACCTGGAACAGTAAAACGTTACATAGCACCTATTTTTGCAAGAACAACAAGAATTAATTTGAAAAAATGATTAGCTGTATTTTTCTTTCTAACCAAAAAAAAATTCCAGGTTAGGTTTTTTCCAAATATTTCCATTTTATTCCAAGGTCAACTTCACTTTCTAACCAAAGTTAACCAAACGGGAATAAAATGAACCAAACTGGAAGCAAGAATTTTCTACTTCCA
Organism: Bactericera cockerelli; assembly: GCA_024516035.1. Classification (NCBI taxonomy): domain Eukaryota; kingdom Metazoa; phylum Arthropoda; class Insecta; order Hemiptera; family Triozidae; genus Bactericera; species Bactericera cockerelli. The sequence goes on from CM044964.1 coordinate 10,283,935, forward strand.
TTTTGGTTAACTTTGGAAGAGGAAATTTTTCCTCTTCCAAAAAAAAAGTGACTTGCTTCCAGTTTGGTTCATTTTATTCCCATTTGGTTAACTTTGGTTAGAAAGAAAAATAAGTCTATTGTGTCCATTTTATGTACTGACACAGTAGTCACAATGGCCGAGGTGGTAGCAGACTTAGCTTGTACTCTGATGGTCATCCATGTTAATGGTATAATCATATTTTATAAGGAATCCCTCCCAACACATGAATTATTCCTAGTTTATTTGAGACTAGAACACCTAGTAATGTCACCTACAATTGATGGAATAATGTTGTTGTTGTAACCAGCTGGGCTGCAGTCCAACTTCAGTTGAAAAGTTGGAATGTTCTCAATGATGGAATAATGGGTCAAATTATTGTTGTTCATCAGGCAGCATCTTCATCAAGAGTTATATAATCATTGCCTGATAATAGAAGCAAAAAAAGACACACATTGGAAACAAAATTAGCAGAAAAATGATATATCACAAATCTTGTTTCCTTCGTAGATCCGGCGATAGCACCGCTCGCATCTGGGACATGACAGACTCAACCAAGAAGGACCCCAAAGAGCTCCAGATTGTGCTACGCCATTGCATCAGCAAGGGTGGTACAGAGGTTCCCTCTAACAAAGATGTTACCTCACTGGATTGGAATGTAAGATCTTTTTCAATTTTAAAACTTTCCTTAGAAGCCCACATTTTTTGTATTAGCTTAGGGAAAGTGTTTGCTTTGTAAACTATATGTATATTATTCTAAATAAAACAATTTATCTTATCTTATCTTATATCATAAAAGAGCAATTTTATTGTTACAATAATAATAATAATAAATACCGTTAGGTATTGTATATTTTACAGTACATGACCAATTTACAAGAAACAAATATTAACAAAAAATAAGATTTTTTTACATATACAAACTGTTGTGTGATCATTAACAGGATTCCTGGATTTTTTTCTTCCATTTATTAATATTAACAAGGTTTTATTTTGCAAATGACTTTGGGTGAAAAATACTTTGAATGTTATGAACTTTACCATAAATAGATGGACGAACAGGGCAATGCACAAAGAAAAGAAAAAACGAAAATGATACTGAGGCAATTGATGTGATTAGGAGTTGTGAATTGCTGAGCTACCTATTAAACTTGTGACATAATTACACAAAGAATCCACATACATAAGTTATACGAATCATTAATTATTATTATTAAAAGAAATTACTAATATACTTTTAGTCTTAAATAAACTGCAGAGGTTTTACTAATTTCAAGTATGATTTTTTTTAAGTTTTATTCTTACTTAATAGAATGAATACATATTTTTGTGTATTTTTTCTCTCTCGCAGAACAATGGGAGTTTCCTGGCCACGGGTTCATATGATGGCTACGCCAGGATCTGGACCAGTGACGGCAGTCTGAAGAGTACACTGGGTCAGCATAAGGGTCCGATATTCGCCCTCAAGTGGAACAAGAGAGGCAACTACATTCTCAGTGCGGGTACGTGCATCTAAGGGCCAGCTTAGATTTACTAATCCTGTTTCATGATACAACTCTTACACCCGTATTTATGAACAGCGAATTTTGTCTGAGCAATGTCTCAAGCAAGGTATTGGCCAATAATATTAAAGGAAATCATGCTTCAGACCATCCTCAAACGGCGTTTTCTGTTCATAAATACGGCTGTTAGAGTCATATTATTAAACAGGATTAAATATTGGGTGGAAGAGCTCCATTGAGAGAATCCTGCCACGTTAAACAAAGTCATTAAAAAAAATCTAGGATTTGTTAATCCAAGCCACTATCATTTAACAGCTGATATAAATGTCCTGTGATTGGTTGAAATTCCCACCAAAGGGCATGTTAGGGATAGTGTAGGATTAGTTATTCTAATCCTGTTTCATAATTCGGGCTTTAGTGTTAAAAGCAATAGACTAAATTGAAGTCAGTGGCGCAAAGGAAGAGTCATCATTTTTTTTTTCTCCTGAAAATTAGTGTTGTGGATTATATTTTGTTGAATGTTTTCGACGAGGATTAGTCATATAGGCCGGAGCGAATGTATAGAGGGGAGATTTTTTTTTTTCGAATTTCAAAACGCCTGGGGTCTCAAAAGTTTCGTATTGATGAGTAGATTAATCCCTTAAAATTTCATAAAAATATTTTAACATCTTCAGTCTCCACCACGAGCTTAAAGTTTCGAGTGCTTTTAGTTATGCAATTTAGGGGCAAGATAACATTTTTTGTGATTATTGTGCTTATTACTTGAAAACAATGCACCACACAAAAATACTTCTTATACTAAAATATTTTTTGATTTAAACGAAGAACAATTTTTGTTTTATAACTTATTTTGTATTGATCTACTGATTTTAAGATAAAGGTCGAAAACTATAAACATAGAGAGAAATACGGGTTATGCGACCCATTACGTACCTATTATCTAAACATAAATGGTTTTTAGTTAATCTGTACCTTAACTTGTTTTTAGGGCTCTTCTTTTTTAATAATATTAATAATATCACCTTATTTATACTGCTCGTTGAGGACTGTTAAAGTCCCATTATTCCAGCAGTAAGCCCAAGACATGTTATTATGTGGTAAAAATGCCAAATGGGAGGATAACTTGTCATGTCCTTGCTGGATTTTGTTTTGAACCCACGAACTGTAGATGCCTTTACCAATGAGCTACCAGAACAGACTCTTTTAAAACATTTACTTCCCTGGGATTGCTTTCGCATTTCTTTGGAGACACAAACTTACATCCATGCCATCCCTAGAACGGACAATGTATGTAGAATCGTAGATAATACATAATTGTCGAGATTCGAAGACTTTCGAGTCATAATCAATAGGTACTCTTAGGGCCAGATTAAGACACAAAATTAAAGCTAACATAAGCCAAACACGCCCTCAAGTCGAAGTTTTAATCAAACACAGCGCACTACAGCCCGACTTGAAAGACAGTTTTTTTATTATTATTATCTGACCTGGTTGCAAGTGACCTAATTAGATCTATTGTGACCAGTTGATTCTATTTGGTTTTAACGTCCTGACTGAGATAGTCAGGATGGGGGTTTTACCCTCCATTCGCTGGGAATCGTACCAGCTACCCACATTAACCTCACCCAGTCCGGGTAGAGCCGGAAATACCAGTCTCACGTGTTTGAATGGAACAGAATTTTCGTCGAAAAGTCTGCTCCAACCGGGAGTTTACTTCGGGAAATCTGGACTACGGGCAGTAGTCACAACCATTACGCCACGGAGGCTGGCTTGAAGGACAGTTTAGCTTATGTTAACTCTTATCCTGTTTACCTCATTTAGCCCTAGGACGAAGACTGAGCCAATAATGTCAGTTCAGC